>PITA01020390.1:0-35034 GCA_004023965.1 Spilogale gracilis
AAGCAAACCCTATGATATTGGCATCGGGACATAGAAGGAGGAGGGGTGGTGTGGACATAAGATATGAAGACATTGGTGAAAACTGGAAGTTCAGTGAAGAATTTCTGTTATACAGCGGTAGCGAGTGTGACCACTGCCGTCTGCAGTGATGTGAAAGACAGTAAATGCACATAGTAACCTGGCATATCTGGCTAAAAAGATAAACGGAAGATAAACTGAATAGAGAAAGCAAGTTTAGAGAGAACTGGATTAAAGAAGAAACTGCTCAGTTTTCAAACAGAATCTGGAGGAATATTTTTCAAACCAGAACTTTCTGGGCTGGGGGGATAAGAATGTTTGTCATTCCCTTCTTCTGCATCTAACAAAAGATTCTCAAAGGACCTGAGGATCTCCAGGATCAAACCCAGGATGCTACCAGTAAAAATGAAATGAGAGTCGAGATCAAGTAACATATAGAGACAGTCCTTTGTTACCATCTCAGAAAGATTTAAGGGCATTGTCCTACAGCACCTGACTCACAGCCTGAAGTGGAAGGGGGCTACCGCAAAGAGATTTTGGGGTGTAGATTTCTAATAGAGCAAACCCCAAAATGCTTCAGGGGAAATTCCAAATGTTTTCAAATATGAAGTCTTCATAGCATGAATTTAAAAGGATGCAAAGAGTTGAAAATGAAAAACAAAACAAACTTGCATCCCAGTGAGCCCTGGTCTTTTACAAAGAGGAGGGATTCTAAGGAAGCTACTCATCCACAAACATAGACTGTTTCTTAGGGAAAAAGAAGTATGATTCAGAAGGTGGGATTAGACATCCAGAGGACAGAACCAAGTACCTAGGAAATCCACTCTCAGGGAGCAAAATGTGGTCTTGCATTTATAACTCGATTGAATCCACCAGACCAGAGTAATCTCATTTATTTTAAATTGTGGCAGGAAAAAAAAGAAATATGCATTTATAAAATTATTTGATATCATGTGACTTTTTGACCCAGGACAGGAAGGTCAATCCTTCTACATTATTTTATACATTGGACATGACTATTTTTTATACAAAACAAAATATTACAGAATGGTAATCTTTTTTGTGGCTAAGATGATATCATAAGCCATATTACTTTTCACTCATTCTTTAAACTTTGTTTTCTTTTAAATAAAAGCAAAATGTTGGCATTGGTTTGAAAAATTTGTTTTTCAAGTACTCAAATCTGGTTAGAACATTTTTAATGTCCTCAAATAAAAATAGTAATTTACTTAAGGTCTACATGTTCTTTGCATTTAAAACAAACAAAAAACAAGAGAAAAGATGACAGAACATTTCAGTAAGTTATATGAATTTATTCAGAAGCATTTGAAGAAAAATATATAAAATAAAATATTACATCATATCTGGTTATTTTTCCTTAAATTTATGTTAGAAAAATAAATCTAATATTGTTACCAATGTATATATTCTAAACAGAAAGATATCCAACTATAGATTAAGAAAGCCAATATATATATATATTTCTTCTAGTGAAATTCTTACTAATTTACATTTATTAGGCAGAAGAGAATGTTTAAATAGTTCTGTATTTTAATTTAATAAAACAGAATTTTGCTACAGGGGAAAAAGGGTATTGATTACTTTCCTGAAAATAACATGAATATCACATTTGCTGTAAAAGAGTAACTAGCTAGAAGCTAATCAATGGAAACTGGAATCTAAACCAGTAGGAAAAATACCAAGAAGTATGTGTGCACATGCGTGTGCGCATAAAACTTCAATGAGGGGCACCTGGATGGCTCAGTCATTAAGCGTCTACCTTCAGCTCAGGTCATGATCCCAGAGTCCTAGGATGGAACCCCACATCGGGCTCCCTACTCAATGGGAAGCCTGCTTCTTCCTCTCCCACTCCCCCTGCTTGTGTTCCCTCTCTCTCTCTGTCAAACAAATAAATAAAATCTTTAAATGAATAAATAAATAAATAACTTGAATGAATCTACATCCGTGTCCCCAATCTTGGTCAGCTTCTTCAGACCTCGATCTTTACATTCCCAAAACTTTTTTTTTGGAAACAAACTCTCTGACACTCGAATTATTTCAGAAATGAGCTGCAATAAATTATTTTGAAAGGCAAAGATGGAACATTGGTATTCTTCTGTTTTTGCATTTCTGCATTAATAATGCAGAATGTAGAAGCAAAAACTTGTTTTACTTTATAAGGGGAAAGATAAGGAAGTTGAAAAAGAAAACATTTATTAATATAAATGTTTCCCATTATACTTTCCTCATGCTGTATCTAAGCACTATTGGGAAAACCATGTGTTCTCTTTTCCCTCTGTGAAAATGTCACTCCTTTGTGTCCTCCTTCCTCCTCCTCCTCTTCTTCCTTCTACTTCTACTTTTCTCTTTTCTCCCCTCCTTCTCCTGACTTGTACACTTACCACCCTATAACCACCTGGTCAAATAAACTTTTAGTTTACAACAAGGTCTTGAGTCATAATTTCTTTGGGGGCATATTACAGTTCTAGACATTGATCTAATGGCAGATTTGATCAGGGACTTGTAAAAGTACAAACAGGCAAAGTAGTAGTTTTATACAAACCATAATTTCAACCAACACATTTTTAAAAGACTCCTATTAAAGATGAGGGAGACCTAGACCTTCTAAATCTTTAAATCATGTATTACATACTTGTATAAATATACGTAATTTAAAATTGGCTTGAATGCAGTGTAGTCAGAAGTTGGCAAAATATGACTAAATTAATAAGTGTCCTTTAGACCTATGGTTATTGACTATAAATACCTATGCATATAAATATATATATATATATATATATATATGTGTGTGTGTGTGTATGTGTACTTTTGCAACAATATTCTTTCTGTGTAACTATATTAATATGTACTATGATAATTGTATGCATTTCTATAAAATACAGAATAGAGCTATAGAGTCTTTAAGTAATAAGATACACTTACTATATGAATTATTTTGTTCCTGTGTTTTGGATAGCAAATTCCAGAAATTGGGGCAACAGCTAATAATATATGCATATTTATCTGAAAAATTTTGTACCACTCTACTACATATTTGAAGCCAAGGAATGAGAATTCAGAGAGAAATGAGTTTATGCCCTGAATGGGTCATAAATGAAGGTTTTATTTGGCTGATTGATGGGATTAGGCAACTCTGCCCCCTTGTGGTACGCTCATAACACCAATAATGCAGGTCATGACAAGTTTGGAAACAAGTCTTATGTGCCCTTGACAGTGCCTAAAGATTAAAATCAAATACCCAGAAAATATCTTGATTTTTTTTTTTTTATGGTGCTTCGGAGTATTGGGTGAAGAAATCCATATCATTTCTGGTTAGAGTAGGGAACCGCTGAAACAGTTTCTCAGTGCCTTTCCCCACGGTCTCTCACTCAGTGTGGCTGTTTGGCCAGCAGCCTTCCTTAGGGGATGGAACAACTCAGGCTTTTCCATCTTGTGCTTGTGCCAGCTTCTAGGTCCCTTGAATTCTCTGGTAGATGCCTCATCTTGTGTCTTTTCCTATAAAGAAAATAGAGACTTGTGTAGGAGACGTTGTAAGTCCCAGACTTTTACATGTTATATTGTATTTCCCCCCATATTCCACTGTCAAAACCCTACTCACATATATGCCTATCAGCAATGGTGAATGAAAATCAAGTTTTGGCCCAAGAAAAAGGGAAATGAGTTTGATCAAGAACTAGCCAGACTCTTCCTAAAATTAGGTCTCAGATATGTACACATACCACTCATTGATTCATGACCCTAAAAGAAAGTACACTGGAGGTAAGAACAATGTGTCCCTTTAGAGAAAGTCACCATCAGTGTTGTAAAGGCCAGCAGAATAGGCCAGACTAAAAAGCAATGTCCGGGTATTAGAAATACCAATGATATGCTCTTACTGAACACAGTCCCCTTTCTCAAGTTATGCCTCTCCACCTCCTACCCCCAAAACTCATTATTCTGAGAAGTGAGGCAAATCACGAAACTCCCAAAGCTTTCAATTACGGATGCCTCAGAAGTGCTGGTCAAATAAGGAGAAAGTGCTGGGGAGTCAAATACTGAAGTGCTATATTTCCTAAAATGTGGGGAAAAATAAGATGTACCATCTGAGGAAAGTCAGACTTGCTCTAAAAACAAATGCAGAAGTGTAAGGGTGAATCGGGCAGTTTCACACGCAATCTGTCATGTACAAAAATAGTCTATCACTGAGTAAAACCCTCACTCATTAAATGAGAGACTCAAAACCAAAATCCTTCAAAGTATTATTTCTATTAGACCAATAATTAAACTTCCTGCTTCGTCATCCTGAAGGAATTTACTGGGCATCATGTGGTTCCTCAAGACCTCAGGAAACTCCTGCAAAGTTGTCACATTAACCACGCAAATGTAAATATGTCCTCAACCCTGTTCCCATCCGTATGACCTCTTTTAGGTCCATTATGTTTGTTCCATTTTCGTAATGCCCCAGCTCTCTGGTTTCAGAGGATGAACACATGTCAGACAAAGCATTATCAACGGTTCTTGACTTATTTGGAGAGAATATATTTGTTTACCCCCCAAACATTAGAAACATAGAACATAAAAAATGAGGTAAAGGGTTCGTATCAAATTCTTTACCATCATCATCCGCCTCTTATTCCACTCTATTCCTAAAGAGCTCTGGTCCAATTGTATATAATTTGCACATTCATGGGCAGAGTTTCTTGCTCTGAATATGCCCTATGATTAAATAGGCTCAGTCGCA
Organism: Spilogale gracilis; assembly: GCA_004023965.1. Classification (NCBI taxonomy): domain Eukaryota; kingdom Metazoa; phylum Chordata; class Mammalia; order Carnivora; family Mephitidae; genus Spilogale; species Spilogale gracilis. The sequence continues at coordinate 4,760 of PITA01020390.1, forward strand.
TGTCAGCCCTGTGCCCATAATAGTACAACAGTTGCTGCTCCAAAATAATCATGGAAATTGCAGGTGAAGTTTCACAAAGAAAGTGCTCCTACCAGAGGAAAGAGAAATACTGTGAAGATAAAAATAAATAAATAAATACCTGTTAACATATAAGTAGAAAGAGAATATATGTATAGACTTGTACACAACTTCCTACATATTTTATATAGTCATATAATGCTAGAGAGAAAGAAAAGTGTAATAGAAATGACTAGAAGTTAGTAGATTTATTTCACATCTTTTCCTGGTTCTGCTGTTAATTCATTTTATGGCCTTAGGAAAATCTTATTCCCTTCTATGATCATTTCTGTCTCCTGAAAATCAAGGTTTGGACTAGATCAGAAGTCGAATTCAATTACCTATAGATGCCAAGAATATAACAAGATATATGACATTGGCAAATTGGAGCTCTCTTTGTAACTTCTCTTAATTTGCATATAGAACAAAAGAAAATAAAAGAAAAATGTTCTCACTTGTTTTCTAGAAACTATGCAACCCTCTAGGTGCATATTCCATTTTATAAATTTTGAAAGTTTGACAAAGTCAAGCTATATATCCAGCAAATATTCTTACTCTCTCTCCTGCACTATAGAATTGAAGGAGCTGCCATGTAGGGACTTCAGTTCCCAGCCTTCCTTGCATCTATCTAGGTGGGGTGTGGGTCTTGTTATTATTACCAAGAGAATGTGAGGAGAAATGGTGTGCATCACTTTCATGTCATGGAATTACATAGTTTCAGATTTATGAAATGCATATAACAGGCACATCCTTTCTTTTCCCTTCACTAAGTGCTCACAGATAATTTTGAAGTCTCAGGGAATCTAAAAGTCATTGGATGAAAGGAGTACGAGTTCCCAAGCAACCCCCTGTAGAACACACACACTGACAGTAACATGAAAGAGAAATCAGAGACCCCTGAGTGGCTTAGTTAAGCCTTGACTCTTGATTTCCGCTCAAGTCATGATCTCAGAGTGGTGAGATCGAGCCCTGCATTGGGCTCTTTGCAGGCCTGGAGCCTACTTGGGATTCTTTCTCTCCCTCTTCCTCGGCTCCCTCCACCCTACTTGCACACACATTCTCTCTCTTAAAAAAAAAAAAAAAAAAAAGAGAGAAATCAGATTATTTTGGGTTAAGCCAGTGAACATTTTGTTTTTCCTCAGAGAGACTACCCCTGCTCTAATATAAAAAGAAAAATAGGATGCCTGGCTGTCTCAATCAGTTAAGCACCTGACTCTTGATCTCCAGCTCAGGTCTTGAGCTCAGGGTTATGAGTTTAAGGCCTGTGATGTGCTCCACATTGGGCATGAAGCTACTTTAAAAAAATAAATATAAATACAAAATAAAAATGGAAGATAGAAATTGTCTTTATCTTAAAAAAATAGAGACTACAAATTTGGTGGTAAATGACAGGAAGACACTTGGCTTGTAGTATTTTGGAGACTCAAGATAGGTGACCAACTGATGGGGACAATCACCTCGAGACAAGCTTGAACCAAGGTTCATTCACATATGTACCTGTTTTCCTGTAAGATTGAAGTTCCTGTACTTGTGGGATTTCTGTCTATTTTATTCATTTTAATTTCCTGAGCAACTAGGGGAATATTATGTGGATCAGGCTATAAATAAATATGATTTTGAGTAAACAAATGAGGGAATAAATACATGAAGGAGGCAGTTGCTAACTGCCCTAGTACATTGCAGTTATTCAATAATGTAGGTTCTCTTTTGTCAGATTTTTCTTTTTTTCAAGAGATGCAACAAATGTGAATATTTTATGTTAACTTACAACATTTGCAAATGCTCCATAGGCCGAAGAAGTCATTTCTGAGTTAGATTCAGCCCACTGGCAGCCAGCTTGTGACCTCCAAATGGCATTATTGATTCTCAAACCTGGATGAGCTGAGTGCCCTTGAGAAACCCTTTGGGAGCTTTATGCTAAAATTAAAAAAAAAATGTTGGCTCTCTTCTCACCCTGTTAATTAGAATTTGTAGGGGTGGAGCATGATATATATTTTTATAAAGTTCCTTAAATGATTTTCATATAACCCAAACTGGAATTAATCCATGAACTCGCACTAGGAATTACTATATTACATAGCTCCAATTTTTTATGTTAAAATTTATATTTTCTGACAGAAAACCTAATAAGAAATCAGACTAAATTATGATAGAATTTTAGAGCCCCACTAATTTAGACAAAGAAAGTACTTCTTTATATTATTTGATTAATACCTTATCTTTTTGCATTTCATGAGACTTTCTAGAATTTCTTTTACATCAAGAGTCAACATATATCTAGCCTTCAGAATGTTACTATGTATTACAAGAGATATGTTGTAAAAATACTGTACAAATTATTTATAATATGTTCAATATCTAAGAGAAAGAATGAAACCTTACATAAACTGAAGGGTGAACACTAGTCTTTTCCAATACCTAAAAGTAATAGTTACTAGATTTCATCAACCCACTTTCTTTGACTATGAAACAGTGTTCATTGTAACAAAACTAGAGCAAATAAGTGACTCGACCACCAAAAGAAAAATTTGAATATTAATGTGAAAATAACACCTACTATTAACTGTCAAATATTGATTTGAAATTTTAGTTAGTAATTTATTATTTATTTATTTATTTATTTATTTATTTATTTGACAGAGAGAGATCACAAGTAGGCAGAGAGACAGGCAGAGAGAGAGGAGGAAACAGGCTCCCTGCTGAGCAGAGAGCCATATGCAGGCCTTGATCCTAGGACCCTGAGATCATGACCTGAGCCAAAGGCAGAAGCTTTTAAGATTTTTTTTTTTTTTTATTTGACAGAGAGAAACACAGCGAGAGAGGGAACACAAGCAGGGGGAGTGAGAGAGGGAGAAGCAGGCTTCCCCACCAAGCAGGGAGCCCGATGTGGGGCTCAGTCCCGGGTTTCCGGGATCATGACCTGAGCTGAAGGCAGTCGCTTAACCAACTGAGCCACCCAGGTGCCCCTAAGGCAGAGGCTTTAACCCGCTGAGCCTCCCAGGCGCCCTTAGTTAATAAATTTTAAAGAATAACTGATTGACTTTGCCTCACATTAGGGATCTTCCAGTAATGAATTGCATTGTACCAAATTATTATCCTTATATTTATTTAAATGGTGCAATTGATTGTTTTTGTTAAATATATTGACTGCATTGTAATCAATTTGTGCATATTTTATCACTGCACTGAAGCTGATCCGGTTGTAGATTACTCTGAATGTAAAACATTTACTCATTTTATAATTGTTTATTGAGCTCATTGGTATAGCTAGCCAGTATTCCAAGCATAGGAGATATAAATGACAATTACATTTCCTGCCTTATTTGTGTTTATGACGTATCAGAATATATGGACACTAACCTATAATTACATAAATAATGATTGAATTGCCATTGTGATGGTTGCAAAAAGATAAAGTCGAGGGGCCTGAGCCCATATATTTTGGGCAGGGATAGTATATAATTTAAGAGGTAAGGAAAGATACACATAATCAAATATAATATCAATAATTAAATATAATTTAATTTTAAAATATAATTAAATTATATATTAATAATTAAATGTAAAATTTAAAATTTTATATTTGTGGGGATTTTCAAGGTTTTTATAAATTATTTTCTGAGTATAAACTAGAACATAGACAAGAAGGGATATAAGAAGTACATTTAGAGTGCAATAGAAAAATTCAAGAGAAGATGGTGAGTTGCCCAATGAACATAGAAAGATGTGGGTTGATTTAATAAAAAAACAGGAAATAAAAGTAGAAGCACTTCCTCAGAGAGGTCATTGCTGAATCTTTCTAAACTAAATTAGATAACCTCATTATAAAATTTCAAAAGGCACAGCATCTCCTCTTTATATAAAAATTTAAAACATGAAAATATAAAAATAAAATATAAAAATATTCTTATTTCTTTTTAACTTATTGTCCTTCACTAGTTGTTAAAAAGGCCATGACTACAGGTGCCATGATGTTTCTATTTTTCACTGATGTCACCATTCGTGACATAGGGTTTGACAAAGAATGTTTTTGGAGTAAATCAGTTTGATGTGATTGGGAGGATGGTCTGGGAAACAGAGAAATAAAAGATAACCTCTAGGTTTCTGACATAAACAGCTAGAAGCACAGCGATGTATTTCAGGTGAAGAAAGATTACTAGGTATTTTTTCAATGTATGAACATTGAGGGCTCTGAGATATCAAAATGAGGTATTGAGACAGCTGGAGGTATGAGGCTTGATTCAAAATAGAGATCTGATGTTTATACATATGGGATCTGTCAACATGCAAACTGTAAAAGAGAGATGTAGACTATGTCATTTAAGTAGAGGTTAAGGAAAAAAAATTCTGGAACAGAATCTCATGGAACTTCAAAATGTGGATCTCTTAGAAACAAAGTTTGCTTTGAAAAGAATACCAATAATCAGCAGTCTGACAGGTAGGAGGGGGGAAAAAGGATACTGGCTGTTTCTGAGACTCTAGAAGAATGTGTTTGGAAGAGGGAGTCATTGACTGGCTTAAGTAACCGTGAGGTCAAGTGAAAAAGGAAACTTTACAAATACTCTTTGGATTTATTTGAGGTCATTTGTCAAAATTCTTGATTTCTTTCCTCCTAACCCCCATACTCACAAATTACCTGAATTGTCACCACCCATTCATCACCATATACTCATTTATTAATGGCAGAAATCTGAGTGTACTCACTGATCCATACTTTCTCTACTTCTAAGTCCTTGTCCTTTAACAAATTCTGGCCCTTCTACTTCAAAATATATTTGTATCTCTTCTTTACATCTGACTTAGCCTACCACCATTCTAGTTCAAACTATCGTTGTCTTTTACCTAGATCATTCCACCTGTCCCTGTCCCTACCCTTGCCACCTATACCACTTCCATTCCATCATTGTAAAGGATAAAACCACTTGGTATCTCTTCCCTATTGAAAAATTTTCAGTGACTTTTCTTTATAATTCTAGTAAAACCCTATCTTCCTACCATGGATTGTAAAGCATTTGTGATTTAGAGCCTGGTCTAGAACATCTAGACTAGCACTGCAGCCTCTTCTCTTGCATTCACCTGCTTACTCATTAGACAGTTCCTATTGGCCTTTTTTTTTTTTCCTTCCAACAGAACAACAAATTCGGTTACCTTAAGGTATGGTCATGTTGTGCCTTTTCCAGGAATGTTTCTTTTTCAGATATAATTGGCTTTAGATTCCAGCTTTTCATTTGCTAAAAACAAACCAGCGGATAAACAAAGCATTTCTCTTACATCTTAGGTAGGCAACACCACTCTATAGCCAATTACTTTTCTTTAAAATTTCATCATTATTTTAAAATGTGTAATATTAAATGTTTTTTAAACATTGTTAAATGTTTAAATTTAAACATTATTAAATGTTTTATAAACATAAAACATTATTTTAAAATGTGTAGTATTTCTTCTTTAAATTATTTGCTATTCTTTACTAGAGGAACACTGCCCTTTGCTGTCCCATTCATGGTTGCATTCTCCAACCCATCAGTGTCTGCCAGAGAGTAAGCATATAATATGTATTTTCTGAAATGACTTGAATTAGTTAGAACATTGTCATCAAAGTGATGGGAACAGCTCTGTGTTGCAGTGGCTGGAGTAGTGACTGGGAGGACCCATGGAAATTGTTATGATGGAGAAGGAGAGACTAGACAGTAGCTATAAAGAGCTGTTTTCCAAAGAAAGATTTTAATACTCTTTTATTGGATATTGTAGAGAGGACTAAGAATATATAGCAGAAATAGGTAATATTGGATAGTGAAATGTTACTGAAAAGGCAAGAGTTGCTGTGATTCAGATACTTGGAAGGGATTAGTCACTGATACAAGGGCAAATTCTCTCCTTAAAACAGAAGCATAAAAATCGGGAAGGAGATGGCTGGTATGCATTTTTTGTGAACAGTTCTATAAATTTTCAGTTAGCTAATAATTTTACTTCTGATGCTCCTTTTCTTCCTTTTTTTTAATTATTAAAAACCTGTGGTAGGTTCATCATTAGAAAATTTCAAGTTGATAATTTCAGTTCAGGAGGTTAATGGAAAATCTTCCTTATATCATATTGTAGCTAGTTGCATATATTCCTGAGTTAAATTAGTGCAAAACTATCCTACTAATTCAAATAAAATATATATTCTTTTCCCTGTACATTGGTCTCAAAATGCTGGAATATATTAATAAGACATTAAAGAAAGTCATTGTGTTCGGGCTAAATTTGGAAATGCTATTAATTCTCTACCTATAATTTCTACTGCCTGTCAAAACACTTTAGTCAGTAAGTTTCATAAACTGGCTTTCTGAACTAATAAATACACTTCTCATTATTTTTCAGGTATTGTATATAATTCCTGTTGGCTTCCAGTCACACTTTCTCATGCATATATAATCGCATGCCTTAAAAATCTCATGAAATCCTTAAGTGAGAGGTTGTCAACTCTGATAATTGGCAGTAATCCCCTAAATTTTCACTCCTGAATATATTATTCAAAATTGTAGGGGAAAAACAAATGTTAGAAATTTCCTTTTATTTGTTTAGATAATTTGGCATAACATAATTTTATTTTTCATAGGGAGGTCAGTAGATTCACCAACGGAAGGAGCTAGCCTCATTATTTCGGCTCGTTTATGTCTGCCTTAATATGAGCTGAAAATAGTAGATACACCCAGATATCAGAACTAGCTTTTTATCGGTAAGCTCTAAATATTCTTCTAGACTAGAATTGAAGAAAGTGTTAAATATGCAGGGAAAACATGGATGTAATAGTTAAATTGTAGACAGTTTGCTGGGAAGTTTGTGTCTATTATGTCCATATGTCTCTTCTTAGAGAGGGCTCACAAAAGAACAAGTAGCAATACATCAGAACAAAAAAAATTCACTTGAGAATAATGCTGACCTTAATATGGTGCAGAATAACCAAGCTAGTTGTATGACTAGACCTCTTTCATTTGTCATGACTTTAGACCTCCAAGAACAAATAGGAAGGTTAGTTGGTTTGTATGTCTCAATCTTTCCTCCGCAGGACAACTTCTTGTTTCTTTAAGTCTACTCTGGCACTCCCTCTTCATTTTTCATCTCTAAAAATGAGTAATGGACAGGACAAACTACACTGGCCACAGCTTTAGTTTATTCTAAGGTGACAATTCATTATCTTTCTCCTTCACACTTTCTATATTTTCTTTACCCAGGGCAAACCCTGCAGCTGGGTCAAGTGGCTTGCCTTGTAGTATAGAACAGACCCTAATTATGGAGAGGTCTAAACCCTTGCTCTTTTCCTTATGAGACTGTAATTTTTACAATTTTCTGTCCTCTTTGTCACCAAAAGTACCAAAAGACTTCCATGTAATTTTTTAAATCTGTTGTTCCTTGACAACAACCCTATCCCCTCAACATGATCAGAATCAATAACATCTGACAATATAGTTATTCTTTTCACTGTCTACAGTCTACTGGCATGAGAAAATTACCATTGCCACAGTGGTATTATGTTTAATAATCTGAACTCTACCCATTTGTGGAAGCATTCTGCTCCTGGGATCTAACATCAACAGTACAGCATTATAGGAAGAGCAAATTTCACAGGACAGTTACTGGGACAACTGGTGGTAGAGGTTCGTTTATTAACTTTCTATTTTCTCAACCCATCTATTCTAGCATTTGGGGATACAGCAGCATGTGTTGGTCTTTGGTTCAATAAATATCCTATATACTATCCTGAAGGAGAGTATACCAACCTCAGCCCTTTTATAGGCAAATTTCTATTAGGTTGTCTTTTTCTAGATAATGCAGTGGATCATGGGCATGCATTGTCATACTTCCTTCACTGTGGAATGTGTTTCTTTGTCTGAGGCAATATTGTGCATTATTTCACGTCAGTAAATAAAACATCTTGTAAAGCCCTAGGGTTGTGGTGCTGGTGAAGGGACTACATGCAGGAGAGGCATACTGCCATTTACAATAGGTGTATTTCCAGTAACCATGCAATAGGTATATTTCCAGTAAGGATGACTTGTTGATGCCTAAATTGGGTTCTGATGGACTTGCTCTTGCTACCCAGTGCTGGTAGACTCCTTGAAGGGGAGAGTACCATACTGAGGGCTCAGTTATGTTCTTTGCTGCTGACAAGTTGGTCTTGAGCAACAGCAGTCCTAGTGAGGAGTCCCAGCTGTTGAACCAATTCACAGCTTCCAGTCTGCCATTCTATTCACATCGTCCCTAGGTGCACTGCAAAGGCCATCTCTGTCTTATGGAGGTTTTTAGCAGATTGAGTATAGTAGGATTTTAAAATACTTCTCCCTAGAGGAGAAAACTAAACTAGTCAGTGAAAACTCTTCAACGGCTAGTGAAGTAAAAACAATGAAAATGGAAAATGTATTAGTCAATTTTGTGTGTCAACTTGATTGGCTGTGGGGCGCACAGATTAAACATAATTTGGGGTGTGTTTTTGTGGATGTTTCTGGGCCAGATTAGCATTTGAGTCAATGGACTTGGTAAAGGAAACAGCCCTCCCCAATGTGAGCATCATCTAATTCCTCGAGGGTCTGACTAGAACAAAAGGTAGAGGTAGGAGGAAGTCAACCCATTTTGAATTGCTGCTTTACTGATTGAGCTGGGACCTCTTACATTTTCATTCCCTTGACTGGAATTTACAGACTGAATTACACCACTAGCTTTTCTGGATCTCCAGCTTACAGATGGCAGATCATGGGACTTCTCAGTCTCAATAATCACATGAACCATGGGGCGCCTGGGTAACTCAGTTGGTTAAGCCACTGCCTTCAGCTCAGGTGATGATCCTGGAGTCCTGGGATCAAGTTCCACATCAGGCTCCCGGCTCCGTGGGGAGTCTGCTTCTCCCTCTGACCTTCTCCCCTCTCATACTCTCTCTCACTCTCTCTCTCGAATAAATAAAATCTTTTAAAAAAATAATCACATGAACCAATTTCTCATAATCATAAATCTCCTTTAATATCTATATATCTAAATATAGAAAACAGATCTGGGAGCTGGGGTGAAACAGGTATTGACTGCAAGGGCCACAAGAGAACTTCTGGGAGTGACAAAAATATTTTTATCCTGATTGTATTCATGGTTTCGTTAATATATGCATTTGTTAAAACTCATCAAATTGTACACTTTGCACATAATTATTAACCTATTGATATAAAAGATGCCTTATAAAAACAGCAGTTTTTATTTACTCATTACTTATAAAATTGACACTCTTTATGCATGTACTGAAAACACATAGTAGTGTAAAGAAAATGATAAAGATAATATATAATGTATTGTTTGTTTTAGGGGTACAGGTCTGGGATTCCTCAGTCTAATATAATTCACAGTGCTCACCATAGCACATACCCTCCCCAGTGTCTACCACCCAGCCATCCCACTCCTCGAGCCCCCTCCATTCCACCAACCCTCAGTTTGTTTCCTGAAATTAAGTGTCTCTTATGGTTTGTTTCCCTCTCTGGTTTCATCTTGTTTCATTTTTCCCCTCCCTTCCCCGTAGATCCTCTGTCTTTTTTCTCAAATTCCTCATGACAGTGAGATCATATGATAATTGTCTTTCTCTGATTGACTTATTTCACCTAGCATAATACCCTCTAGTTCAATCCACATCATTGCAAATGGCAAGTTTTCTTTTTTTATAACTGTATAATATTCCTGTGTGTGTGTGTGTGTGTGTGTGTGTGTGTGTACCACATCTTCTTTATCCATTCACCTGTTGATGGACATCTGGGCTCTTTCTGTAGTTTGGCTATTGTGGACATTGCTGCTATAAACTTTGGGGTGCACGTGTCCCTTCAGATCACTACATTTGTGCCTTTGGGGTAAATACACAGTAGTGCAATTGCTATGGGGTAGCTCTATTTTCAACTTTGTAAGGGACCTCCATACTGTTTTCCAGAGTGGCTGCACCAACTTGCATTCCCACCAACAGTGTTGGGTGGTTCCCCTTTCTTCACATCCTCACCCCTCACCAGCATCTGTTGTTTCCTGACTTGTTAATTCTAGCCATTCTGACTGGTGTGAGGTGGTATCTCACTGTGGTTTTAATTTGTATTTTCCCAATGCTGAGTGATGTAGAACATTTTTTCATGTGTCTGTTGGCCATGTGGATGTCTTCTTTGCAGAAATGTCTGTTCATGTCTTCTGCCCATTTCTTGATTGGATTATTTGTTATTTGGGTGTTGAATTTGATAAGTTCTTTATAGATTTTGGATACTAGCCCTTTATCTGATATGTCATTTGCAAATATCTTCTCCTATTCTGTCAGATGTCTTTTGGTTTTGTTGACTACTTTGCTGTGCAAAAGCTTTTTATCTTGATGAAGTCCCAATAGTTCATTTTTGCCCTTGCTTCCTTTGCCTTTGGTGATGTTTCTAAAAAGAAGTTGCTGCAGCTGAGGTTGAAGAGGTTGCTGTCCGTGTTCTCCTCAAGGCTTTTGATGGGTTCCTCTCTCACATTTAGGTTTTTCATCCATTTTGAATCTATTTTTGTGTGTGGTGTAAGAAAATGGTCCATTTTTATTCTTCTCTGTGTGGCTGTCTAAGTTTCCTAACACCATTTGTTGAAGAGACTGTCTTTTTTCCATTGGGCATTCTTTCTTGCTTTGTTGAATATTAGTTGACCATAAAGTTAAGGGTATATTTCTGGGCTCTCTATTCTGTTCCATTGATCTATGTGTCTGTCAAAAATATCTTTTTAATGGTAATTTGTCTATACTATCAAAAGCCATAACACAATTCACATTACCCCTTTAGTTGTTTTACTACGAGTTATTTTTGAATAAAATATCAGTAATTCAGCTGAAATCTAGGTAAAAAAGATGTTGATATAATAGTTTTGAAAACAGCAAAAAAATTTACATAAGTTAATTGTCCAACAATAATTAAGATGAAGGAATCTGTCTCCACATGAAACAGAACTTCAACATATGTTAAATCTTAACCAGTGCAGATTTTTATATTTGCTTCTCTATTTAAACACTGTAACACTATAAGCCAGGTATAGATTTGAATTATTATTTTTTTTAAAGATTTTATTTATTTGACAGAGAGAAACACAGCCAGAGAGGGAACACAAGCAGGGGGAGTGAGAGAGGGAGAAGCAGGCCCCCTGCCGAGCAGGGAGCCCGATGTGGGGCTTGATCCGAGGTCTCTGGGATCATGACCTGAGCCGAAGGCAGTCACTTAACCAACTGAGCCACCCAGGCGCCCCTAGATTTGAATTATTTACTACACAACTCATGTGACTTATGTTATAGGAACACCATATTTAAGTAGCTTTTAATTACTTTATAACTACAAATCTATCTCTCTCTTTCCAAGTTGAATATGTGCTGTTTTATTTCTCATACCTCTGGTAACAAGGCTCTTACTACCCTCCTGACCTCAAGACTAATCTGAAAGGGAGTCAATGATTGTATTTGTTTACACAAAAAAGTTAATAATTTTAACATGGGAAAGACTAGGGTATTGCCAACTGGTGAATACTTCCTTTTCACAATTTACTTCTTAAAAGGAACAAGGTCCTGTTTTTAATTTCTTAGTCTGTGGTATTATTTCTTCCCAAAGTTTATGTAAATTGGTTTTATAGAAATACATATATATTATGAAGGCATGTAATTATAGTTTCCAATAACTATTTAAAGGTTTATGAATATCCTTGACATATAATACTAAATTGGCAACACACAATTCTGGATTCAGCCTAAAGGAAGGAAATACAGATTAGTTCAAGACTGAATTAAGAAGCAGATACCATAGTGAGGGATTTTTGGAAAGAAGTTTATAGTTATAGTTATACTTCTTAATTGATTATAGTATTTCTGAATTGCTTATGTGTTTTTCTGTTATACTTCTCTAGCACAGAGCAAAGGTTAGGTAATGTTTGATTTCTGCAAGTGCCATCTCCCGAGCCCCACTCCAGGGTCTAGATGCTGGTAATGCTTACTGTTAATTTGTTCCTTCCAGATAAGTTGCTTTTACCAACAGGTTTATCTCATACTTCACAGGTTTTACCATGGTACAAGAAAACACACACTTTAATGATTACATCACTCCTAACAAACATTTATGAAGGATCTTCTATTCTCAGAATGCTCTGGTGATAGATTCTGAAGAGTCATGCTGTGTTGCTCCCAGCAACAATGGCACAGATGGGGGCAAGCAGGACCAGCCTGTTGTCCCTGGGGGGCTGAGCCAGAGGGTAAGAGTCAGCGGCCCAGTCCCCACCCTGGGACCAGGAAGAAACCACACCAGCCGGGAGTTGTGTCAGCCGTGGAGGCACAGCAATTCTCAGCTTTATTGTATCAGGGACACAGTTATATAGAGAGGAAAGGAGGACGTAAAAGAAGGAAGTAGCAGGGGCCAATAGGGGCCCGTTACGTGGCTATCACTGATGGCTTAGGCAGTTTCACGTTGGACTGTTAGGTGGGGCTAAGACGAAAAGCCTGAGCAGGTTAAAAGCGCACTAGTAGGATAATCCAGCTAGGTCACCTACAGGGAAGTGCTCTGGGAAAGCTCATAAGGCAACCTCAGCCAACGCCCAACAATGGCTGCGAGCTCAAGGGAGATAAAAGGTCCCAACCATGCTGGCAACAGTGTGTATGAACTGGAGGCAAGTAAAGATTAGAGGAAAAGAGGTAGGAAGCTGTTTTAATTACTGAAATGGAAGGTGATGGAGATCTGACTGAGGCAGGGCCAATGAAATTGATAAAATGGAATGAATTGAAAAGACTAATAACATATATATATATATAATGCATATATCTGTATATAATGCATATGTCAGTACTCTGCATATGTCTAAGTGCATATAACTTATTTTATTTCTAAGTTTGCATATAACTTATTCAATATAACTTATTTAATTCTCATACAATATGTGTAACATACTATTATTTGTCTCAGTTTAAAAATAAGAAAACTAAAACATGGGGACAATAATTAATTTCCTCAGGATTGCACAGTTTAAAAGTTCTGGTGTCAAGATTTGAAGTCAGATTTTTTTTGATCCAGAGTCCTTGCTCTGAATCATCATTCCATGATGACTTACTTAATAGAAGAAATACAAGACAAAGAATGAAAGGCACAGTTTATTCAGTTATAAGAATGAGTGCTAAAGATAATGGACAATTTGTCACAAGCACTTAACTTCTAGAAGAAATTATCCCATTACTTTAAGTTAAACATGTATGTGAGGGAAGTCTATTTATTTAAGGGTCACAAGGCTATAACTGGGATCCATACCTTTCTAGTAGTGACTTATTCCATCTCCTCAAAAAGCATCTGAAAAAAAATAGTCAAAGAATTGGTTTAGGAATTAAAGTCCATAAATGACAGTAAATATTCTTACTGTCTGATGAGTGCATTTGCTTAAGTATTCATTCTTTTTCATCAAGATTATGAAAATGGCATACTCCTTTAAGCTTTGTGTTCTCCACTGACTCCTAGAGAGATAATCCAAAAGTGCAAAAACAATATCATTATTGTTATATTGCTCATTGACTAATAATGGGCTAATGGCTAATGAGTAGCCTGTAGTTCATCTTTTCTCTAAATTAATTCATGGGTACAAAGAAGGTACAGATACATTTCAAATGAGTGCTCTTGGCAGTCAGTGTTCTCATGCATTTTGTATTATAACCTGATGTGCTAACATTAGACCTCCCTGATACCTACAACCAAGAAGGAAGCCAGCAAATACTGTGAACTTCACAGAAGTATGAAATTTCTTATAGTAAAATAACTCTCTAGAGAGATTTTAAAAGAATGTCCAAATCCTTAAAATAATTTGAGCACAAACCAGGCTCTATCTGTGCAACTGTCATCTATGCTATAAACAATTGTATCATAACCTGTTTCCAGGAGCCCTCTGATTCTAAATTCTGCCTCTGGGCTGACCTAGATTTCCTGAGAATACCTTCTGTGTGCTGGTTTGCCTTGCTGTTCCTTCCCAGAGTTTCAGAGTTGTTTATTCCTAGTGCCTGCCTACTTGCTCACATTGAATTTCCCCTCCCAGGTCAGTCCCTTCCAGAACACCAGATTGGAGGTACGTGTGTGATCAACACTCTGGGCAGACAGCTATAGTGAACACTATTTTTCTTACTGGTAGTAACTGTTTGCCATTTAATTTTAAATCTACCTCCTGGCCTTCCAGAACCTGTCTAAATCTGTCGGCCACAAAGAACACGGTGCATTATCACCTCTGCACAGCCTTCATCACAGTGAGGCGCTTGAGGCTATTGGATGTCGTACTCTCTCGGCCTGTCTCCTAAAAACCTAGTCTTCCTTTCTTGTTTTCATTTTTTCTACTTATTTATCTATCAGAGCAGTGTTGTACAAGATGTGGTTTGTGAGAGATCCAAGCCCGGGGCTCCAATTAGAAAGGGTTGATGCAACTAAAAGCCAGGATAACTGCAACTCCTCTGCCATTAACATCTTAGGCTCCAAGTGTGTTCAGTGTTGAATAGGTGAGAAGCCTGAAGGGGAAAAAAAGAATATTTGTTTAATCATCGTTAGCATGTAAGTTAGGCAAATTTAACTGCTCCCTGTGCCTGCTTCACAAATAAATGTGTGTGTATTACTCATTACTACCATACTATAAATAAGCATATTCTGTTATACTTATCTCTTCCTCTTACTAGTTTTAATTTTTTTTAACTTTTTGAAATAAAAATAATGGCACTTACTGAATAATGCAACACCTTGAAAACAATGGGAAACTTTTATAAATATGAACCCAGATGAAGTCTGTCTACTTGGATGACTTTCAATTATGATTCTCATATTATACAATAACATACATGGGCTAGGAGAAGATTTTTATTTTATTTTATTTTATTTTATTTTATTTTATTTATTTATTTGACAGAGAAAAACACAGCTAGAGAGGGAACACAAGCAGAGGGAATGAGAGAGGTAAAAGTAGGCTTCCTGCTGAGCAGGGAGCCAGAGCGGGGTTCGATCCTGGGACTCTGGGCTCATGACCCGAGCCAAAGATTATTTATTTCAGAGAGAGAGACAGACAGACAGAAAGAGAGAGAAAGAGAGAGAGAGAGAGAGAGAGTGTGTGTGTGTGTGTGTGTGTGTGTGTGTATGAGCTGAGTGAGGGGCAGAGGGAGAGAGAGAGGGAAGCAGACTCCTCACTGTGTGTAGATAAAAAAAAAAGATAGAAATAGAGATGATAGAGATTAGGAGAGAGAGAGAAATTTCTTTTCATAAATTGACTTATGTGCAAAATAAGTCAATTAGAGAAAGACAATTGTCATATGATCTCTCTGATATGATGAATTTGAGAGGCAGAGCAGGGGTTCGTGGAGGGAAGGGAAGGAAAAATGAAACAAGATGGGACCAAGGAGGAGGACAATCCATAAGAGATTCTTGATCTCAGGAAACAAACTGAGGGCTGCTGAGGTGGAGAGGTCTGGAAGGGATGGGGTGGCTGGAAGGTGGGCACTGGGGAGGGTATGTGCTATGGTGAGCACTGTGAATTGTGTAAGACTGACAATTCAGTGACCTGTACCCCTGAAACAAATAATACTTTATATGTTAATAAAAAGAAAAAAAGAAATTGGTTTATGTGAATATGGAGGCTTGATAAGTCCCAAATCTGCAGGGTAGGCCAGCAGCTGTAGACTCAAGGAAGAGCTGGAGTCCAAGGGCCATCTGTTGGCAGAATTCCTCTTTGCTA
This sequence comes from Spilogale gracilis, assembly GCA_004023965.1. Lineage (NCBI taxonomy): Eukaryota > Metazoa > Chordata > Mammalia > Carnivora > Mephitidae > Spilogale > Spilogale gracilis. Next base: position 20,543 of record PITA01020390.1, read on the forward strand.
AGGGGAGTCAGTCTTTGTTCTCTTAAAGTCATCAACTAAGTAGCCCATCCACATTATAGAGAGTTGTCTGCTTTACTCAAAGTACATGTTAGTCTCACCCAAAAAGATTCCTTCACAAAAACATCCAGAATAATGTCTGACTAGATATCTGGGCACTGTAGCCCAGCCAAGTTATACAGAATTAACCATGCGCAATGTTCATTTTAGATGATAATAATAATAATAAATAATAATAATAAAGGATAGAATACATTCATTTGTCAGGATTCTTAATTATAATATTTATTAAAAGATACGGTACACCTAGTTTCCCTCTTAATTTCTAGCATTTTTTTTTTCCTTACAGAAACATTTTTTGGTTACTTTATATTCTGTAAAGGTTTCAGTTCAGTTCAAATAAATTAAACACATGCTCACAAGCAATATAGGGTAAAGTCAGAGCTAATATTTTTCATTATCAAGAAGGGAGATGATGTCCCTCTCTCTCTCCTCATAATTTTCAACAATTTGCCAAATACATTAAAAATATTCTTAGATATTGCCAAAAATTCTCAACTCACCTAGACTACTGACTTTAACTGGCTCTTGATAAATTAAGCAAGCTGAGGAGTACATCTATCTCCCTTGGAGGTAGTTTTTAAATGCCTGATCCCTTGATCATTTCCTTGAGAAACAATGTATGTTTCCTGTGGATTTTTACTATGACTTCATGAATTTATGGAGGCACTAACACTAAATACCAAAATATAGCATATGTTCTTTTAAATGAACCTTTTTTATTCTAATTCTCATTTAAATTTTTCTGCTTAAATGGTGAAATTGAGATGATTATTTCTAAGGTCCCTTATGTCCCCAGTGTTCTATACTTCCTTATCTTAAACATCAAACTAGGTATCATGACATAGAACATACGGGTAAGCCTGAGGTGCATGCTAATAACAGCTGCTGTTTGTTTAGGACATCCGAAATGCTTTATAAGTACACACACACACACACATACACACACCCATAGCAGATATACATATATATCTGATAATCTATTCAGCGAATCTGTGAAGTAGATATTATTCCCTTTGTACAGTTAAAGACTCTAGGGTAGCATAAATTACCATTGTTGCATGACTAACATTTTTCATGGTAACATCATAATAGGTATCATAACCAGCCTAAGTTAATTCTGTCTCTGAGGTTATAAAAACTGCAGTGGACTTATTTACCTGAAGTTTTGGGTCACTTTATTTATATAAGCACTGTTAGTAAGGTTGCCAGATATAATAGAGGGTGTCTGGTTAAATTTGAACTTCAGATAACAATGAAGAATAATAATGTAAGAAACATGCTTTCACTTAAAAATTATTGTCTGGGGCACCTAGGTGGCTCAGTGGGTTAAAGCCTCTGCCTTCAGCTCAGGTCATGATCTCAGGGTCCTGGGATCGAGCCCTGCATCGGGCTCTCTTCTCCGCAGAGAGCCTGCTTCCTCCTCTCTCTCTGCCTGCCTGTCTGCCTACTTGTGATCTCTCTCTCTCTGTCAAATAAATAAATAAAATATTTTTTAAAAATTATTGTCTGATGTTCACATTTTACCAGTCACCTTGTATTTTATTTGCTTAATCTTAAAATCGTTGAGTTAAAAATTATTTCTGATGTAGAATCAGTAAGTATATATTCTGGAAACAAATCTCAAGGGATAAATTAACAGATTTTATTTTTTCCTAGTTTTTAAGTACTATGCAACTATACAACCATAATTTTTTGAATCACCGACATCCCTCTTGTGCTCATAACTCTCCTGCATTCTACTTATTTCTTCCCATATTGTTTGGTCTCATGTCCTATCAACTTGTCTCATTTTACTCCTGTCAGCTTTTTCATGGAATGTCTTTAATATTTTAAATATTGCCAATCAAACTGATTGCTCCTTTCTCTCTGGTTGTGAAACTGATCAATTGTGTGAAAAATTATTTTCAGCATTTATCAAATAGATTAATTACTGCTGAATATTTAGGTTTTATTTTTTAATAACATTTCAGTTTTGCACTTTACCATATGCTCAATGTGGTCAGAAGGCTGATCTCTGAAGAACTGAGGAATATTAGGATCACTATTTATAAATGGATTGGTGGTTTTAAAATACATAGCTATTAACTTTTACTTGAAAGTTCAGATTACTCAGAAGTCTTAGGAGTAAATTAAGTTATAAAATAAGTTATTGTTTTTAGCTCATTGACTCCTTAACAATAGAAAAAACAGTTCTGCAACAAATTGAACATTCTTATGTAATCAGATTTACAAATTTTAGTTTTGGTCAAGACACTTTGGAATAATGACTGTATTTGCTTGTATAAGACCCTTGGTTGGAAGAATATCCTCTATAAGGAACTTCTTATTAAAGTATTTTAGTTTTATCCCAAACTGTGTATAATAGAGTATCTCTATTAGTTTTCTTCTATATTTAATCAATCATAACCAAGTTCCTTAAGGGACATTAGATTTAGATTTTACTTATAAATAAAAGGGAGCAGAAGTAAAACTATTAGATATTTCCTAGGATCTGGGAGTTAATGCATCTAATATTATTCATGGAAAATATATATTGTCAACTTAAGTTAAAAAAATTCTAATCTATCCTAAATAATCCTTCCAGTACCAAAGCACATCTATTGACCTCTCGTTACTAGTGGTTTTCCTGAATCTGAGACCCATGTAACACATATATTCCTAGTAAGCTCATTTCCTTAGAAAACATTCCAGACTCTCTTTTATACACATATTCAGATTGCCTAAGAGAATACCAAAATTAATTCAATAACCCCAAGATTTATAGAAAATTCAAGATTCCTGGGCCATCATTCATCTTCATGCCTCATCACATAGATAGGACTTTACATGGACTTAAACCCTTCCCATCTGAAACTCTCCAATCACCAAAATCTCCTATCTCAGTCCTGGCTCTGTTCCCTTACCTACTTCCTTAATGTGGTAATAGCCTATCTCTCCTAGTGATGGTTGATTGCTCTTCACTCCTCCTCATTAGTAGTTTTGTTTTGTTTTTTTTTTTAATTTCCTATTCCTTCGACTAATGTTTCTAGAGATAGATTATATTTGTACCCAGGTCCTCACTGTCCCTTCTTTATAATTATTTTCCAGTCTCTTTAAATTATTCTCTTCATTTGAAGTTCATTATAACATCACCCATTGCTTTTTATAGTTCTTTACAAACTACTACCTCATTTCTCATTTTTTCAGTACTTTAGTAACAGTGTTACTAAACTGGAAAACAACAACAAAGCTTACTGTTCTTTTAAATTTTTTTGCATAAATATTGTTTTCTTTTTCCATGTTTCCAACAGACTACTAGAAGTTGTTTCTAATATTTCTACTTTTTCAGCTCATTTACTCTAGTACAACTCCAAAAAACTTAAATCTGTTATTTTTACCAACTTCTCAATGATCACCCTATGCCTCAGTTCACTCTTTATCTGATTTATCTCTCTAATAACAGTCATCTCTTTAATAACTCTTTATAAGCACTTCAGTCTTTCTGGAGACTGATACTTTCTACTGTACATAAGTGAGAAAACCCTGAGTTTAACTCTATTTCATAGCTTCATCTAAATAGCTACATATACATATATAAATACAAAACTGCATTATCCAGTGTCAATTTAAATTGATGACCTCTAACATCAAGTTGGCCCTTGATAATGTTTAGCAAATATGCTTTTAGAGAACTAGTTTGCTCTCTCATAACCTCAATGACTATTTTACATGCTGTGTCCTCACACCTCCTTATTTCTCCTTATTTCTCACTTTCAAGGAATGAAAATAAAAACTATCACGAGAGAATACCCACCACTCCCACCAACAAAACTCTCAACTGTTTAGCAAATATGCTTTTAGAGAACTAGTTTGCTCTCTCATAACCTCAATGACTATTTTACATGCTGTGTCCTCACACCTCCTTATTTCTCCTTATTTCTCACTTTCAAGGAATGAAAATAAAAACTATCACGAGAGAATACCCACCACTCCCACCAACAAAACTCTCAACTGTCCCAGACTTTACTTCCCATATTTTTCAAAGGATAAAAAGCTGGTTGCCAGATGTAGGAATATACCCTTCATTTGTGCACTGGATTCCCTTATTTCTCAGCTATTCATATACTCCTCTTGTAATTGTCTGTTCTTTTTTTTATATATATTTTAAAGCTTTTATTTATTTTAGAGAGAGAGAGAGCAGAGGGGAGGGGCAGAGAGAAACTCAAGCAGACTCCTCATTGATCGCCTAGACCAATGTGGGCCTTGATCTCACAGCCCTGAGATCAGACCTGAGTAGAAACTAAGAGGCAGGCACTCAACTGAGGTGCACTTCCCAAGCACCTTTATTCTTCTTAATCATTGATTCTTCCCCCCCAACCCCCATCAGCATATGCCAGAGGTTTTCAAAATTTCTCAGTTCATGCTGCCCTCAGTGCCTCACTATTGTTTTCAGAGCTCCCAAACCAAAACAGATATTTAACCATTTCTTTTACCAAGTATTTCAGTGTAAATAAGTTTAACAATGTTTATATCCTAAAAATCTAGTACCCTGTAAAATGACAATTCCATTTTGCCTGTGGGTCAGGCCCCAGATCCTGACTTCTTCCTGTCAAACTGTACATCAGATCTATTGGCCTAACCTCCCAAAAACCATGGTCTCTAACTTCATAGATCTAAAATATAACATTTTCTCACCAGTTCCACCACCACCACTCAACTTCAGGCCAACAGTACTTTTCATGTGGATTATTGCAATAACCTCCCACCTCTATTACTCCCTCTACAATCTACAAAACAAGAGACCCCTAAAAACTGAATTAGATTATGAAATTTTTCTCTTTGAAACAATCTGATGGCTTCTTATTTCACTTAGACCGAAATTAAAACCTGTGTATGATCAACCCAATACTTCTTTATCCCTTTGATATCATCTCTAGCCAGTTTCACTATTTTAGATATGTTAGCAGCCTTCTTTATGTTCCCGGAACACACAAGCATGGCTTGTCTTAAAGCTCTTAATTGTTCTTCCTTCCTAAACTGCTCTTGCCTTTGAAAGTTTGAATCACTTCCTCACTTTCTTCAACTCTTTACTAAAAATGCCTTTTAGCAAAGACACCATCTAAAATAGTATACCACTTATCACTCACCATCTTTTTATCCTGATTTTTCTTCACTTATCCCTATTAATCATCACATAAAAGAGTCTGTGTTTGTTTATTTATATATTGTCTGGTACTCCCTTAAGAATGTAAATCTTGGGGCACCTGGGTGGCTCAGTTGGTTAAGCGACTGCCTTCAGCTCAGGTCATGATCCTGAGGACCCGGGATCGAGCCCCACATAGGGCTCCCTGCTCTGTAGGAAGCCTGCTTCTCCCTCTCTCACTCCCTCTGCTTGTGTTCCCTCTCTAGCTGTGTTTCTCTCTGTTAAACAAATGGATAAAATCTGTAAAAAAAATTTTTTTTTTTAAAAATAAAGAATGTAAATCTTCTGGGGGCACCTGGGTGGTTCAGTCAGTTAAGCAACTGCCTTTGGTTCAGGTCATGATCCCAGAGACCCGGGATTGAGTCCCACATCGGGCTCCCTGCTCGGCAGGAAGCCTGCTTCTCCCTCTCTCACTCCCCCTGCTTGTGTCCCTCTCTGGCTCTGTTTCTCTCTGTCAAATAAATAAAATCTTTAAAAAAAAAATGAATGTAAATATTCTGAAAACGGGCTTTTTAAAAATATATATATATATTTATTTTAGAGAGTGCAAGTGCAAGGAGGGGGCAGTGGGAGAGGGAGAGATTCCTCAAGCTGACTCCCTGCTGTGCCAGCAGGTCATGATGGCAGCCCAAATCCAGAGTCACCTGCTTAACCAACTGAGCCCCCCAAACATCCCTGAAAACAGAGGTTTTTGCTTCTTTTAAACTACTGTATCCTGGTTCATTTTATATTTTCAATAGATATTTTGGTACATAAATAAGCAGACAAATTAATTTGTTAAAAAACATTCTGAGGCCATATTGTGATTTAGTAGAATAGGTTGTGGTGATTGAATAGAAATACTTGGCAACACAATGTCAGTTGTACCCACTAAATACTTTAGAGAAATAGGAATTGACCTTGTTTGACTTATGAAGTATTCTCAAAATGAGTAGTTCTTCAACATAAACCAAGATCTGAGTCCAGTTGTATTAGTTCCTATGATAGAATGAGGATTTATATTACTAGAGCTTAGAGTGAAGGGTGAATGGTGACCTGGTAGAGGGAGAAGTGAGGCTAATTCATTAATGGCTTTATAGCCATACTTGTAATTTGTTCTTCAATGTCCATACCTCTAGGAAATCTAATTGCATATCATGACAAGTTGTGCAGGAATTCATTTTATAACGTTCTTTTCCTAATAGGGCTAAATTAAGTGTTCATCACCTATTTATGAAAATAAATAATGTGTTTTTATGTTTTTAGGAGCTGTTATAGGTTTTCCACTCAGATGCCCATGAACTTTGTGAAATTCTGTTTCCCATTATTTTATATAGCAAAACCCATATAACAAGTTTATCAGTTATTTCAATGAGAGTAATTAAGCTTTCCATTCCCATAATTAACCATACATAGCATTCTTGGTAATGTGTTTTCATGATCATGACTAATTGTATCCATTTGCTAATTTTTAATGAATTTGATGGAATATATGCAGAAATTAATTGACAATAAAACATGTAAGTTTATTAGCTGAATTCAGTTCAATGCCATTAGTTAATTGAGTTTTACTATGCAAATATATTTAAAACACTTTAATGTTTACTGTTTTACCTACAGGTAAGCTCATTCACCTTAATATTTCAAAGCAATATTACTAAAGAAATATTGAATTAATTGCCAATAATTGTAGCTTAAAAAGGATGTAATAACAAAAGGTTAATGAATATTTTTTAAAAAATAATCTTACTAGTGATGAAGAAATGAAAATTAAAATAACAGTAAGATATACAGTATTAGTGGAAAAAGTATATTACCCAACGTGGAAGTGTAAGATGCAGGGCCACCATATAAAAGTGCATGAGTCATTTGTTTGATGAAGGTGTCAGGCCAAGGAGACAATCTGTGCTTTTTGCCAAGCCTCCTGTCCTGGACAGGGCTGCATCTACCTAGAGGAATTGGTGTGTTTTCTTAAGTCACACAAAGTTGCTGTGTAGGCTGGTGGAAGTACCTATCAATATTTTTAAATTTTTAATGTCATTAAAACTAGCTTTTCGGGAGAGGAAGATGGCGGAAGGCCAGGTGACCGCATTTCGTTGAGTCCCCTGAAGTGAGCTCAATTCCGGCAAAAAAAACACTACAGGAACACTGTGAGAACCCATGAAATCAGCCTTAAATGTGATATTCGGCGCTTCTGGATCACCATGCGAGACAAGGACCATCAGCAAAAAGGTAGAAACAAGTGAGAGCTACCAGAGACTTACCCCCAGAGACAAGGGGCGGGGGGAGGAAGCCCGTAGAGCTGAACCATTGAAAGCAAATACCCCAGCACGAAAGTGCTCTGTGTTCAGGGAATAACAGCAGATTACGGTCTGATTCGGGACGAGGCAGAACCGGGAACGCAGCAGAGCCGGCAGCGCGGAGTCTGTTTTTCCAACGGTGCAGCGGGAGACAGAGATCCACAGGGAGAGAGAGTGCCCTGCAGCTGGAGGGAACTCAGAGGGGCCGGGGGTGCGGAGTCTATCTTTCCACCGCATAAGCCAGAGGAGCAGGGATTCGCAGAGAGAAAGAGTGCCCTGTGTGGCGGAAAGGAACTGGGCAAAACCAACAACGCGGAGTCTTATTTTCCCTATGCTCTCTTTCTTTTTTTTTTTTTTCTTTTTCCCCATTCCTCCACGGTTTTTCTCTCCCGCTTCTCTCCACCCGGTGGGCCAGGCACGGATCCCCCAGGAAAGGGGATTTTGCAGACTTGCATGGGACCTGCAGGGCTGCGGGTCCCGGGGCACAGACAAGGTCACAGGACCCAAAATCAGTGGCGGATTCGAGGTGCGGGAGTGAAACGACAAGCGGGGGCTTGGGCACAAATCAATCCAGCATCTGGCCTGCCCGGCTGTGACAGGCTGCCAACCGGGAGGCGGGAAAGAGCCTCTCTCTGTGTAGAGGCTCTCTCTGGGAGGGAGATCTGGGTGCAGACATCTTGCTCCCACCTGACTTCCTCAGCAGCCGAAAAAGGCCATAAAAGAACAGCCCTCCCCCACCAGAGAACTGCACCCTGACAAGCTGATTACCATGGAGACCAGTCTCTAGCAAGGGGGCGGAGAGAATCAGCCCAGGTAAAAGGGACTGAAAACAGCACGGCAGGCCCCACCCCCAGAAGGCAAGCCAGAAGCATAGGAGAACAACACTCAAACTCTAAAACCCCAACATTGGGGGGAAAGGCAATTTATTAAACTCCTGGTACTGACCCAAAAGCTCTACACTTTATTGATACAGTTTTATACCTTATTTACTTTCTTAACTTTTTTCTATTTTACTTTTAGAGCTTCCATTTTAAACTTAAAAATGCATTCTCACGGATTTTGTTCTTTTAATTTTTAACCCAATTTTTATCACAATGTGATACTCAATACAACACTCCATAACATTTTTTTTTATCTTGAAATTTTTTCAAACACATTCCTGTATTTTCTGTTGTTGTTGCCTCTTGTTTCCCTGTTTGTTTTATCTGTTTTTCCCTTTCTCCTCTTTTCTTTCCTTTATTTTCTCTTTTACATATACATATAGTTATAAGCTTCAAGGTAATCCTACATTCCTATTCAATACTACCCCTATATACAACCAGTTCTAATCTCCCAATATCTTTACAAAGTGGGCTCCTCCAACAATAATAACAAGACACTCGGGAGCATCTGAAACACATTCCTTGCCCACAAGGAGTGTCTGCCCTCACCTTCCCACGCTAGTCTGTCAGTGTTTCTGTGTAACTGTTTTTGCTTTTGTATTATATAAATACTGGTCTAGGGGGTCATCCAGGTTGGGCTTCACTTTTTGATCTCTTCATTTAACCTTGATAGCCCTTCTCTTTACCCTGTAGTAGTTTTGTACCATATAAATCCTACCACTGGGCCCCACTCTGACAGGGGTTTATTTTCTTGCTTCCTTTCCTCAGTTTTCCTTTTTCTTTCTCCTTCCTTTTTGGTGGTGAATTCTGGTTGCTCTAAAACCTTCCAGCGACCAATCCACCTGGATAGTGGCTGATGTATTTAGCTATACACCCCCTCAACCACGCCTCGTCACAATGACTCGGAGGAAGAACATCCAACAAAAGAAGAAACCTGAGACTGCAACCCTGGTTACAGAATTACTGGAAATGGGCATAAACAATATGACAGAAATGGAATTCAGGGCAGCAATCGTCCAAACAATGGCTAATTTGGAAAAGAACATTAGTCTCAAAATGGAAGCCCTAATAACAGAAGTGAAAGCTGAGGTTAGAAAGGCTATTTATGAGATGCAAACTAATTTAAATATGCTAACAGCCTGAGTAAGTGAAGCTGAATATCGTATCAGTGATTTAGAGGACAGATAGATTAAGAAGGAGGAGCAAGAGAAGTCTTGGAGCAAACAGCTAAAGTCCCATGAAAACAGAATAAGGGAAATAAATGATGCCATGAAATGCTCCAATATCAGAATTATTGCAATCCCCGAAGGAGTTGAGAGAGAGAAGCCTAGAAGATATTGTTGAACAAATCATGGATGAAAATTTCCCGAATCTGGGGAATGAAACAAATGTTCATGTCCTAGAAGCAGAGAGGACATCCCCCAAGATCAATGAGGCCAGAAAACCTCCAGGCACATAATTGTGAAATTATGGAATCATAAAACCAAAGAATATGTCTTAAAGGCAGCTAGGGGAAAGCGATCCCTTACCTTTACAGAGAGGACCATCAGAATAACATCAGACCTTTCCACAGAAATCAGGCAAGCCAGAAAGGGCTGGCAAGGCATATTCAGGAAATTACATGACAAAAATATGCAACCAAGGATAATGTACCCAGCAAGGTTGACTTTCAGAATGGAAGGAGAAATAAAAAGCTTCCAGGACTGCCAAAGTCTAAAAGATTATGCAACAACCAAACCAGCACTACAAGAAATACTAAGACAGGTTCTATAAAGGAGAAACGAACCCATCAGCGACACAGAACAGAAATTTAGAGAGGTAATCTATAGAAACATGAACTTCACAGGCAACATGATGTCAATACAAACATATCGATCAATAATCACTGTCAATGTGAATGGCCTAAATGCTCCAATAAAAAGACACAGGGTTGTATACTGGATAAAATGACAGGACCCATCCATATGCTATTTACAATAGACTCATCTTAAATCTAAAGAAATGTCCAGATTGAAAGTGAGAGGATGGAGGACAATCTTTCATGCCAATGGACCCTAAAAGAAAGCCAGGGTAGCAATTCTCATATCAGACAAATTAGATTTTAATCTAAAGACTGTAGTCAGAGACACAGAAGGACACTACATCATTCTTAAAGGGTCTATACATCAAGAAGATCTAATAATTGTAAATATTTATGCCCCCAACATGGGAGCAGCCAACTACATAAGCCAACTGTTAAACAAAATAAAGAATCATATTGATACAAACACATTAATTGTAGGAAATCTTAACACACCACTCTTAGCAATGGACAGATCATCTAAACAGAAAATCAACAAAGAATCAAGAGCCTTGAATAACACATTGGACCAGATGAATCTCATAGATATATTCAGAACATTCCACTCTAGAACAGCAGAATACTCATCCTTCTCAAGTGCACATGGAACTTTCTCCAGAATAGACCACATACTAGGTCAAAAATCAGGACTCAATCGATACCAGAAGATTGAGATTATTCCCTACATATTCTCTGACCACAATGCCATGAAACTGGAACTCAACCACCATAAAAAGTTCAGAAGAAAATCAAACACTTGGAAGCTAAAGATGATCCTGCTCAAGAATCTGTGGATCAACCAGGAAATCAAAGAAGAACTGAAACACTTCATGGAAACCAATAAGAATGAAGATGCATTGATCCAAAAACCTGTGGGATATAGCAAAGGCAGTCCTAAGGGGGAAATTCATAGCCATCCAAGCCTCACTCAAAAAAATTGAAAAATCCCGAATACACCAACTGTCATTACACGTTAGAGAATGGGAAAATCAACAAAAAATTAAGCCAACCCCTCACACAAGATGGGAAATAATAAGGATTAGAGCAGAGATGAATGAATCAGAAACTAGAGATACAGTAGAACGCATCAATGAAATTAGAAGCTGGTTCTTTGAAAGAATCAATAAGATCGATAAACCATTGGCCAAATTAATCCAAAAAAAAAAAAAAAAGGAGGAGACCCAAATTAATGAAATTATGAATGAAAGAGGAGACATCACGACTAAAACCAAGGAAATAGAAACAATCATCAGAAATTACTATCAACAATTACATGCCAATATGTTTAGCAACCTAGAAGAGATGGATACATTCCTAGAAACCTATAAATTTCCAAGACTGAAAGAGGAAGACATTGACAATTTGAATAGACCTATATCTAGTAATAAGATTGAAGCAGTGATCAAAAACCTCCCCCAAAACAAGAGTCCAGGCCCAGACGGATTCCCTGGGGAATTCTACCAAACATTCAAAGAAGAAATAACACCTATTCTCCTGAAACTCTTTCAAAAAATAGAAATGGAAGGCTATGAAGCCAGCATTGCTCTAATCCCCAAACCAGACAAAGGAGAACTTCAGACCAATATCGCTGATGAATACGGATGCCAAGATTGTCAACAAGATCCTTGCCAACAGGATCCAACAATACATTAAAAAGATTATCCACCATGACCAGGTGGTGTTTATCCCAGGGATGCAAGGGTGGTTCAGTAGTCACAAATCAATCAGTGTGACAGAACAAATCAATAAGAGAAGAGAGAAGAACCACATGGTACTCTCAATTGATGCAGAAAAGGCATTTGACAAAATACAACATCCGTTCCTGATCAAAACTCGTCAAAGTATAGGGATCGCGGGAACATTTCTCAAACTCTTAAAATCTACCTATGAAAAACCCACAGCGAATATCATTCTCAACGGGGAAAAACTGACAGCCTTCCTCTGAGATCAGGAACAAGACAAGGATGCCCACTCTCACCACTACTGTTCAACATAGTGTTAGAAGTCCTAGCAAGAGCAATCAGACAACAGAAAGAAATAAAAGGTATCCAGCTTGGCAAAGAAGAAGTGAAACACTCTCTCTTTGCAGATGACATGATACTCTATGTGGAAGATCCAAAAGACTCTACCCCCAAACTACTAGAACTCATACAACAATTCGGTAATGTGGCAGGATACAAAATCAATGCGCAGAAATCAGTTGCCTTCTTATACACTAACAATGCAAATATAGAAAGGGAAATCAGAAAATTGATTTTGTTTATTATAGCACCAAAAACCATTTAGGAATAAACCCAACCAAAGAAGTCAATGATCTGCACTCGAGGACTACAAAACACTCATGAAAGAAATTGAAGAAGACACAAAAAGAAGGAAGACCATTCCATGCTCATGGATCAGAAGAATAAACATTGTCAAAATGTCTATACTGCCCAGAGCAATCTATGCTTTCAATGCCATTCCGATCAAAATTCCACCAACATTCTTCAAAGCATTGGAACAAACAATCCTCAAATCAACATAGGACCAGAAAAGACCCCGAATCGCTAAGGAATTGCTGAAGAAAAAAGCAAAGCTGGGGGCATCTCGTTACCTGACTTCAGGGTTTTTTACAAAGATGTGATTACCAAGACAGCATGGTACTGGCACAAAAACAGAGCAATAGACGAATGGAACAGAATAGAGAGTCTGGACCCACAAATCTATGGGCAAATCATCTTTGACAAAGCAGGAAGAAATATCCAGTGGAAAGAAGACAGTCTCTTCAATAAATGGTGCTGGGAAAATTGGACAGCTACATATAGAAGAATGAAACTAGACCATTCTCTTACACCACCCACAAAGGCAAACTCAAAATGGATGAAAGACCTCAACATGAGGCAGGAATCCATCAAATCCTGGAAAAGAACATAGGCAGTAACCTTTTTGACATCGGCCGCAGCAACTTCTTTCAGGACACGTCACCAAAAGCAAAGGAGACAAAAGCAAAAATGAACTTCTGGGACTTCATCAAAATAAAAAGCTTCTGTACAGCAAAGGAAACAGTCAAAAACAAAGAGGCAACCCACAGAATGGGAGAAGATATTTGCAAATGACACTACAGATGAAGGGCTGGTATCCAAGACCTATAAAGAAATACTCAAACTCAACATCCCAAAAGAAGATGAACACATCAAAAAATGGGCAAGAGATATGAAGAGGCACTTCTCCATAGAAGATATACAAATGGCTAACAGACACATGAAAAAATGTTCAGCATCACTAGCTATCAGGGAATTTCATATCAAATCCACACTGAGATACCACTTACACCAGTCAGAATGGCCAAAATTAACAAGTCAGGAAACAACAAGTGTTGGAGAGGCTGCAAAGAAAGGGGAACTCTCTTACACTGTTGGTGGGAATGCAAGCTGTTGCAGCCGCTTTGGAAAACAGTGTGGAGCTTCCTTAAAAAATTAAAAATAGAGCTACCCTATGACCCTGCAATTGCACTACTGGGCATTTACCCCAATGATACAGATGTAGTGAAAAGAAGGGCCATATGTACCCCAATGAATGGCAGCAATGGCCACAATCACTGAACTGTGGAAAGAGCAAGTGCCCTTCAACAGATGAAATGATAAATAAGAAGTGGTACATATATACAATGGAATACTATGCCTCCATCAGAAAGGATGAATTACCAACTTTTGTAGCAACATGGACTGGATTGGAAGAGTTTCTGCTGAGTGAAACAAGCCAAGGAGAGAAAGTCAAGTATCACGCGGTTTCACTTACTTGTGGTGCATAAGGGGTAATGTAGAGGACAGTAGGAGAATGAAAGTAAATGGGAAGTAGGGTAATCCAGGGAGAGAAACGAAACAAGAGAGACTTTGGACACAAAAACAAACTGAGGGACTTTGAGGGAGGGGGGTGGGGGGATGGGAGAGCCTGTTGGTGGGTACTGGGGGCACCTATTACATGGAGCACTGTGTTGGGGAATGGGGAATGAATCTTGGAGCACTAGAAAAAAAAAATTTAAGTAACAATAAAAAAACAACAACAACAAAAAAACACTAACTTTTCAGGCACCTGGGTGGCTCAATGGGTTAAAGCCTCTGCCTTTCAGCTCAGGTGATGATCTCAGGGTCCTGGGATCGAGCCCCGCATCGGGCTCTCTTCTCCGCAGAGAGCCTGCTTCCTTCTCTCTCTGCCTGCCTGTCTGCCTACTTGTTATCTCTCTCTGTCACATAAATAAATAAAATCTTTTT
>PITA01020391.1:0-35053 GCA_004023965.1 Spilogale gracilis
CCACTTTCCTGTATATTTCTATCAGAGGAATAAACGTAAGTCAAAGTAACTTTAAGGACCTGACATGTGGAAAAAATAAGAATTTAAGAGACACTGATCTATCTCTTCGATTGTATCTACTGCATATTTTACAGTGAACCACCCAAAAGATTTCTTTGCTGTGAAGACATTTAAGAGCAAGCTAGCCTAGTGTTTTTACCCACAACTCATCACAAGACTCATGATGATGTTTATTCCTTTCCAAAACCTTGCACTACAATATATTTTCTTTTTTTTTTTTTTTAAGATTTTATTTATTTATTTGACACAGAAAGACAGCAAGAGAGGAAACACAAGCGGGGGAGTGGGAAAAGTAGGCTCCCCACTGAGCAGCGAGCCCGATGTGGGGCTCGATCCCAGGACCCTGGGATCATGACCAGAGCTGATGGCAGAGGCCCAAGGACTGAGCTACCCAGGCATCTCTACAGTATATTTTCTTAACATCAGTTACATTCCTTGATTATTTCTTCTCCTGAGATCTAGGCTTAAGATCCCATTTTTAAACTTAGGCATGCTCACAACGTGACCTTGATGATATGCCTTCTATCTCCCAGATATATTTCTTTCCTCTTTTAAATGCCAAAGAATCACTTCAAGTCTGGAAAGAATGAACACCTAGTTGTGATCTAGACAGTTCCTTAGGAAGGAAGGGGATGCCCCAGGGGAAAGAAAAGACAGAAGAATAGACAAAACTTCATGTCAAAAAACATGATAGACTATGGGGAAAGCATCTTGTTTTTAAAAAGCCCTTAACAGGATGTCTCTGGTTAACACTTGTAGAAAGCGGTACAGAGGCTATACAAGCTGAGATACAAAATGGTGATATTTCATAATTTAAATATTACTACTGTAAGAGATGAACCTTACAGAGAGACTTTATCTATTCTAGATCAGACCTTCATGTCCAACACAAGAAGAAAGGGGAATTACCCTCAATACCTTAGACCACTATTTTTATCCTTGATATTATTTATTATTTCTATAAAAATGAGCCATGAAAAAAACTGAGATGAAATCCCATGCAGAGTTTTTAATACGAAGACTCTGAGCAGAATAACATTCCTACAGACAGTGCACACCAGAAGAAAACACTCATAAATTTATGATCTACTACTTCAATACTGGCTAAAAGGCAACATGAAAATGATGCGATATGAAAGAGCAGCATATATCTGAATTAAAAATAAGATGACAGAACTCTGAAAATAGTAAAATTTTTTTAAAAAAATCATTTCAGAGGTAAAACCAAATAAAAAGGAAAACAAAAGGGAAAAAAATACCCCAGAGGATAAAAATACCCCAAGTGAATGCTTTGTGATGGGGATCAGCAAAATTCAACCCATTCACCAAATATGGCCACCACTTGCTTTTATAAATAACGCTTTACTGGAGCAAACCACACCCATTCATTTATGTATTGTCTATGGATACTTTCCCGGCACAAAAGCAGAGCTGAGTGGTTGAAACAACCGAAACAGAGACCATATAGGGCACAGAGCCTAAAATGTTTACTGTCCAGACACTTACAGAATAAGTTTCCCAACTCTTACCTTAAGAAAAACAGAAGATAAAAGAACATTTTTTTAAAAGCAAAAGAAAAAGAAATGAAGATATATTTTTTAAAAAGGATTCAAGAGTATGTGGCGGTTTTCAGGGCTTGGGGTAAGGTGGAAATGAGCAGTCAGTGCTTAAATGGACAGAGTTTATATTTGAGATAATGAAAAAGTTCCGAAAATGGATAGTGGTGATGGTTGTACAACATTGTGAAGTACTTAATGACAATGAACTAACACTTAAAAATGGTAAATTTTATATTATGTATTATTTTACCACATACACAACAGAGCAAGTAGCAAATTTAGTGAAAGGTAAAGTTCCAATATACATGAAAGGAAAAGAAATACTAAAAACTGAAATTCAAGAAAACTTTTCTAAAATACAAGATCTGAAACAATGTAAAGAAAAAGCACAACATATATCTGAGAAAATCAATTTAGAGAAACTAAGATCAAGATAAACTCTGTTAGAATATGTTGATGTTATAGAAGAGGAAAAAATCCTTTGGACATTTAGGGGAAGAGACCAAGGAAAAGAAAATCAGATTACCATCAGCCTTTCAACATTAACAGCTTTTACCAGAAAAAAATGTAATACTTTTTTAAATACTCAGGAAAAAAAATAAGAACCAAAGGTTTTACATACAGTCAAACTGACTTCCAAGAAGGCAACGACTTTTACTGGCATTAAAAAAATTTCAGGCAATGCTGTTTCCAGGACACCTTCCTGAGTAAACTCAAGAGAACAAGTCAGATCACCAAAAAAAAACTAGAGACATCAATACTAGGACTAGCAGTGAGCATTTGCAAGAGAAATGGCTGGAATATAGCTATAAATGATGATTTCGGGTATCTCTTGCTATATAACAAATATTCCAAAATCTATGGCTTAAAATAAGAACTACTACTTGTTATTCTGATGATAACATGAGTTAACTAAGCTCAGTCATCTGGAGGCTTGATGAGGTTCAAATATCCAAGGTTCACTCACTCAACTGGCAGTGGGTACTGGCTAAAAATCACAAGCCTTACTTCTCTTTTCCATGGTCCTTCTCAAAGCATGGTGGCTGGATTCCAAGGAAGTTCCCAAGGCATGAAAGTGAAAACTTAAGATCTCTGAAGGTTCAAGTGTTACACAGCAAAACTTCTGCCACATTCCATACATCCTAGCAAATCACAAAACCAACTCAAACACAGAGGGAATGAAAAAGGCTCCACCTTTTGATAAGTGATACAGTATACATACACATAAAGAGGAGGAATATATGGCAGCCATTTCTGGGAACTATCTATCACACATATACTTGTGGAACTAAAAATGAAATTTTTAAGAGAAAAACAAAGTAAATGTGCAAGACGGTTACTAGGATGGATCCCAATGATCTCCATCCCCCATTTTATATGTCCTTGTGTAATCCTCTCACTTTTAATACAGTTTGCTCCTACTGATTTCCTTCTAGCTAACAGAATACTACAGACGTTGATAGGACAATTCTTTCAATATTACATTTTAAAAAGACTCTAGCTTCCATCTTTCTTGTCTTCTCTTGTTCTCTCACTTGCCGGCTCTGAAAGAAGTTAAACATCATGTTGTGAGCTGCTCTGTGGAATTAGGATGACCTCAGTCCAACAACTGGCAAGGAACTAAATCTTGCCAACAATCACATGAACAGTTTGGAAGCAGATTCTGCCCTCCGTCAAGCCTTCAGATAAGATCATAGCCCCAGCCCATATTTTGAACGCAGTTAAATGAGGGATCTTGAGCCAGACGACATTAATAGCTAAGTCATGCCCAGATTCCTGACCTACACCTGGAATCTTAACCCAAAGCAACTATGAAATAATAAATGTTTGTTACTTTAAACCCTTAAGTTTTGGGGTAGTTCTATAAACATCAATAAGTAACTAATACAGTAAACTCAAAATAAGTAGGAAGGAAGAAATAATTAAGAGAATGAACAATGGACAAAAATGAACAAAGCTGAAAGCTGGTACTCTGAAAAGATCAACAGAACTGATAAATACCACCCCTGGCTGGTCTAATCAAGGAAAACACAAATTATCAGTATGAAAAATAATAAAGGAGTTTATCTCATTAGGCCTTAGACACACTATAATGATAATAAAACAGAAAGTTATAAACACACTTATGCAAACAAATTTAACGACTTGAGATAAAATAAACAAATTCCTTGAAAAATATAACTCACCAAAATTGAGAGATAATAACTGAGACAATTTCTTAGCCATTTACCTATTAAAGAAATTAAATTCAGTATCAAAAAAATATTCCCATAAAGAAAACTACAGTTTAGTCAGTTTCATTGAGGGCAGTCTATCAAATATTTAAGGAGAATGATGGCAATTCTCCAAAAACCATTCAGAATAGAGAAATAAACTCTTCCAAATACACTTTATTAAGGTAGCCTAACCCTAATGCCAAAACCTGACAAAGACATTACTAAAAAAAAGAAAATTACAGACCAATATTTCTCATAAACCTAGATCCAAGCAAAAATCTTTAACAGAAAATTAGCAAATAAAATCTAGAAACCTATGAAAAGGATAATATATATCATGACCAAATAGTGTCTATCCCAAGAATGCAAGGTTGACTTAACATTTCATAAATCAATGTTATGTAACATATTAAAAGAATAAAGGAGAAAGCCCATATGGTTTATCTTGATATATGTAGAAAAGGCATTTGATAAAATTCAACACCTTTTTATGATAAACCCACTCAACAAACTGGAAATAAAAGAGAGCTTCCTCTATCTAGTAAAGGACAGCTATGAAAAACTTAAAGCTAACATCACACTTACTGGTGAAACATTAAACATTTCCCCTCTATGAGTTTTAACAAGACGTCTACCCTCATCACTTTTATTCACCATTATCAAGAAGAACAAATATAAGTCATAACTGCCTGTATTTGAAGATATGGTTCTTTAATAAAATCCTAAGGAATCTACAAAAGAACTACTGGAATAATAATTTTCTAGGTCACAGGATATACAGTTAATACAGAATTGATCATATCAGCAAACAACTGAAAAATAAAAAATTTTCAAGATCCATTATATTGGCTTTAATACACATTTAAAGAAATTTGGAATAAAAAAAAAAAAAAAAAAAAAAAAACCTCATGAAAGGCTCCCACACTAGAATTTATGAAAATTGCTGAGAGAAAATAAAGGCCTAAATAATGTTCATGGATTGGAAGGCTCAATATTGTTAAGATATCAATTTTTCCCAAATTGTCCAATAGATTCAATATAATCCCAATTATGAGCCCAGCATGCCATGCTGTAAAAACTGACAATCTAAAATTTCAATAAAAATTCAACAGATCTAAAAACTCCAAAGCCTCCTGAAAAAGCTGAGCCAAGTTGGAACACTCACACTATCAATTTCAAAACTAACTACAAAGCTACAGTTACCCAGGCAATGTAATTCTGACATAAAAACAGACAAACAGATCAGTAAGACGGAATGAAAGGTCTGGATATAGACCCCCACTATGATTTTTGACAATGGAGTTTACAAAGCAATCCAATAGAGAAAAGAAACCTCTCTGGAAAATGGTGCTTAAAAAAAAACTGGATAGTTGCCCAGATTAAAAAACAAAACAAAACAAAACAAAAAACTTAACTCAAGCTCACAGATAACAATAAACATAAGACTGATCACAAACCTAAATGTAAATGCTAAAACCATGAAGCTTTTAGTAAGAAACACATTTTTGTTACTTGGGAACAGGTCAAAGTTCTTTTTTTTTTTTTTAAGATTTTATTTATTTATTTGACAGAGAGAAACACAGCTAGAAAGGGAACACAAGCAGGGGGAGAGAGAGAGGGAGAAGCAGGTTTCCCCGCAGTGCAGGAAGGCCAATGCGGGGCGAATCCCAGAACTCTGGGATCATGACCTGAACCGAAGGCAAGACACTTAATTATTGAGCCACCATGGTGCCCTGGGAAGAGGTGAAAGCTCTTATCCAGGTCATAGGTCACAGGAAATAATAACTATCAAATGAATATAAAAATGACATAAATTTTATTCAATGGAGTACTACGCCTCCATCAGAAAGGATGAATATCCAACTTCTATAGCAACATGGACTGGATTGGAAGAGATTATGCTGAGTGAAATAAACCAAGTAGAGAAAGTCAAGTATCACATGGTTTCACTTACTTGCGGTGCATAAGGGGTAACCTGGAGGACAGTAGGAGAAGGAAAGTAAATGGGAAGTAGGGCAATTCGGGAAGAGAAACGAAACATGAGAGACTCTGGACACAGAAACAAACTGAGGGACTTGGAGGGAGGGGGGTGGGGGGATGGGAGAACCTGGTGGTGGGTACTGAGGGCACCTATTGCATGGAGCACTGGGTGTAGGGCATAAACAATGAATCCTGGAACACTGAAAAGATAAAATAAATTTAAAGTAAAAAAATGACATAAATTTAATAAAATAAATTTAAATTTAAAACATCTGTTCAAAGGACCTATTAAACATGGATCAACACAACATGTACAATATGTAGGTAACAAAGGACTCCTAAAACTCAACCTAAAAAGATAAACCCAATAAAAGTAAATTTTATCCAATTTTAAAAATGACAAAACTTCATAAAAAATATATAAATGGCAACTGAACACATGAAAAAGTCTTCAATGTTAGACTTCAGGGAAATGCAAAATAAAATCGCCATGAGATACCACACATTCCCACTAGAAGGGTTAAAACTGAAACCTCTAAGAACATAAAATGGTGAGTAGAACTCTCATATATTGTTAATGGGAATGTAAAATGGCACATCCACTTTGGGAAGTTTCTTACCAAACTGAATATTTACCTACCCTACACTCTAGTAATTTCAGTACTAGACATTTGCACAAGAGAAAGAAAAGCTATGTCCACAAAAAAAAATTTTTTAGAGGTATGTTCACAGCAGCTTTATTCATAATAGCTCACAACTGGAAATAGCCTAAAAGTTCATCGACAGAAGCAATAAACCAACTTTAGCACATTTACATAATGACATACTACCCAACAATGAAAAGGAGCTACTGATACATGTTACAACATCAAAACCATTCACTGAGCAAAATAAATCTTACAGAAAAAGAGTAAATATTACATAATTCCATTTATATGAACTAAAACAGGCAACTCGTAATCTAGTGTGGACGAAAAGTCAGAACAGTGTTTGTACCTGGGTCAAGGACTTAGGAAGCAGGCATGAGGAAACCTTCTGAGGTTATGATGCCTCTCTATAAGGGTCTGAGTTGCACAGATGCTCGCATCTGTCAAAGCTCAATGAATGTACAAATAAAATTTGTACAGATTTTACACTAAATGACAAACCTGTAAACCAACACTGAACTCCAGATAATAACATGCATATACTGGTGTTGTCAGGGGAAGCTGCACAGATGCTTGAAATTTGAGCACTGACATGCTCAAAATAAAAGACAGATTGATGGACAGAGGAATACACAAGCAGATAGATACGTAACATAAATTACACAGTATTTTTAATTTATGCAAACACTGCTCTGTGTTGACCAGTTTGCTTGTTACCAACTTCTATGTAATCTTATAAATAGCTATTTTGTTCTTCAAATCATTTGCCTCCAAAGGATGATATCATTAAAGTATAAGAGAAACTTAGCACACCTTTCTAAGGAGTTCAATGTAACTTTTGTTTTAAAGGGTACCTTAAAAAAAGCACATGGTTTTAAGAAAAGACTAAAAAAAGAGAAACTGGGAAGATGTTTATAAGCTAGTTCCTTTTACCAAATTAGAGCCTTCTACCCGGAGGCAGGGCATTTGCTTGAAAGTATAATCAAGGGGCGTGCCAGACAATGTTAAGTACAAAAAGATTCCCACTCCAGAACTGAAGCATTCTGTTTTCTTAGCCACTGATGGGTTTAGAGAAGAGAGTGCTATTTGTGTCCTTTTTTCAGGTGTAGGGACTTCATTTGTATAGTGGTGAAGAAAAAAAAAGACAAGCATGGTCATGCTAAAAAACCACAAGAGTCAGAAATGACTTAGGCAACCTTTATATGGTTAAACGTGTGTTGTTGCTGATACCATCCAAGTCAAAAGAAAGCATAAAACTGTCATACATATTTTGCTAGATTTGATACAGAAGTGCCTCATTTTACATATCCTAATCTCAGGTTAATTAACTACCCAGGAAGCCTATTTCAAAATTTCATGATCTTAAAGTAAGTACCATGAAATCTCAGCATTCAATGCCTTTTCTTCTTTTACTTTTTCTTTTTTTTTTTTTAAAGATTTTATTTATTTATTTGACAGAGAGAGACACACAGTGAGAGAGGGAACACAAGCAGAGGGAGTGGGAGAGGGAGAAGCAGGCTTCCTGCGGAACAGGGAGCCTCATCATGACCCTGGGATCATGACCTGAGTCATCCAGGGATCATGACCTGAGCAGAGGCAGACACTTACCGACCGAGCCACCCAGATAGCCCTAAAGCCTTTTTTAAAAGAGCTCATCTAAACTTTTCTTTAAAAAGAGATCTCAAGAGTACATGCTGGTCCCTTTGACAAAAATATAACACTACTGGGAACTATACTTAAAAGATAATACCACTCTAAATTGATACTATTTATAAAGCTTTGACTGCTGTCCCTTGAACAATAGAAAACCAGGGTCAAGGATCTTATCTGTAGAAGAGAAAGTCTTACATAAACTCTAGTCAACAATAAAAGACTGGATCCTTCTGATAATGGACATCCTAAAAAGGCATTAGAAATAGTAGTTTGAGAATCTGCATCAACAATGGAAACTGGAGATTATGTTTCTATTTTGTGGTCAGAATGATTCCATTATTTTCTCTAAGCCACATTTGAAACAAATAATTATCACAGTCCAAAAGGGGATAGAAAAAATTCTTAATTCTGCTGCTGGAAAGAACTGTAGTATTTTTAAAAGTCCTAAGGATTTAAATATGACTTCACACCACTTCTGAGATCTTTAAAATGGTTTCATTTATTCTCTGGAACTGTAAACTCACTGCTAAATGGAAATTAAGGCATTAACATTCTTTCACGCCAATCCTTGCTTGGCTAGATTGGACTCATCCTTTAAATCCCTACCTATCTGAAAAGACTTCCGTAAATGCTCAAAACCAGGACAAGAATCCCTATTGCCCCTCCACATCGGTTTATTACAATAACTCTGGGTTACTAACTTTGTGGTGTTTTGTTACTACTGCTGTCCTTGTTTAATCTTCCCTATTAGACTGTAAGCTCCATAAGGGTAAAGACATCTGCCACATCAAAATTTCATCATTATTTAACATGTGACCTATGAGAAGTAACAAAACATTCGTGGAACAAATGAATTACTATTTCTCAACTTTTCCATTCAAGGGATTGTTCCAGTTTCCTCTTTTAAAATAGCTTTTGCATGACAATCCCATTACTCGCAATCTAACCAACCAAGAGTCAACTGAGAATTACAGTGTTAACTATTCATCCTACACATAAAGACCAGATTTAACCAATTTGTTGTGCTATGACAACAAACATGAAAGTATGATACAATGACTGCAGAGTGATACGTTTTATGCCATGCAGAGTTTTACTGTTTTTATGATTTCCACAACTAAACTAAAAAATTAATTTCTTAAAAAAAACAGTTCAAAGTCAAGTTCTCATAATTACATCATTACAGGATTGTGTTTTATTGTCTGTCTGGTAACTGACCTCTGTACACATAAACCTCTAAAACAGAATAAAAAGTATTGCAGCAAACAGGCAGAAGTTGATTTGGGAGATGAGCACTATTTTATGTGTGACTAAACCTAAGTACATTATCAGAGAAATAAATATAACTATCACCTGTTAATTATTATTTATAATGCAGTATAGTGAGGAATGACAAGATCTGTGACATGTGGAGGCGCCTGGGTGGCTCAGTCGGTTAAGTGGCTGCCTGGGATCAAGTCTCACAATGGGCTCCTTGCTGAGAAGGGAGCCTGCTTCTCCCTCTCCCTCTGCGGGCCGCTCTGCCTACTTGTGCTATCTCTCTGTCAAATAAATAAAATCTTAAACTAAGCAATACCCTTGAGCAAATAGCTAGTTATATGGAAGCCTGTTTATGATTCAATTCACTAAATTCCTAATCGTATCTATACTATTAGTAATTATCTGTACATCAATAACAGATCCAGTAATCTAAAACTGACTTCCTGTGTTTCTCATATTGCTGCTCTTGACCCATTAATGAACCACAAACAGCAGTTGTAAAGAAATAAATGGAACAGGATATAAAATATTAGACAACACGTGATAAGGGAAAGTATTATTTCCTGAAACTTTTGATCTAGTTCCTATGTATGTGAGACGATGTAAAATAAATTTCTAAGTAGAGGCTACAATAAAAATGTGTGCATGCTACTCTTGGAAGTTTAGGCCCCCAATTACTTCTTCCCCCCAAATACTGCAAAAGCTGAAACTCTCCATCACAATTACTCACAAAATGAAAAGTGACCTTAACCCAGGTACAGGTTTTAATAGTTTAAGCTTGATTTCACAAGCTCTAAAATCAAACCGAGTTCAAATCCAGTTTCCACGACTTTCCATGTGAATGTGGACTTCTTTAAACAATATGTGCTTTATTTCTGTCATCTGTAAAATGAGGGTAATAATATCTTTCAAGTTGGGATAAAAACAAATAATACATACAGTAAGTTCTTAACATATCTCTTACAATAGAACAAATTAAGTGATACATACTAGCAACACAGCAAAAAACTTAACAGAAGGTATTTCAATGTGTTATCTTTGATGTTTGTGGGTGTGTGTGGTGTTTTTCATTCTGTATTTCTATCCTACATGAATTTTATCACACAAATATAACACGTACATTTTTCATGTAATGTTTCTAATGTATATGACCTTATTGCCTTTATTTTTTAGAATAGTAGATATCTGGGCAGCGACATTACAGTCCTTTTTTTTAAATACTTCTCTATATTTTATAAAAATAAATTATGGGTTTGTAAAAGACGGCCAACTACTTGATTAAAAAAAGACAAAAAGTGTGGGGGACAGGACAAATATTCCTTCTCCAGTTGTTTCATATAGGCATATTTTAATCTACCCAGACTGTAAGCTCCTTGAGAAAGGAGAAAAGTCTCACAAATTTCACTTATGTCTTTTATTGGCTTAGTAAGACTACGACAGATCCTTAAACACTTGTTGAGTTAAACTTCTGGTTTCTCTTCAGATCGTATCAATCTCTGGCCTTTCCTTTGGTTTAGACTACTCTCATGGGGCATACCCTTGTAAAAACGAAATAAACTAGTAAACAAATGACAAAACTCTTCAGACTGCCCAAATCTAACTTTATTCCTTTACTCTTAGAACTGAAAAAGTTTAAGTATACCCACATCGAGACTACCGCTAAGGGAATTTGGAAACGAGTGCAAATATCACTATGCAAACACTAAAAAAGAATGGATTCACCCATTCCCCTACCACGCCCCCGTCATCCAGGCACTATCCTGAAGAAAGGAACCTCTAGTCTTCTGGTGAGGTGTTGAAGAACCATAACCACGCCCCCATTCTATTCCATCATAACTTGTTTTCTATCCCTACCCGGACCCCCGTCCCCAAGACCAAACCCCTTAATAAACAAAAGTCTCTGACCTGCAGCGAAGTGCAGGGGAGAAGACTTCCGGCCGGCCATGTCCTTAGCATTCACGTTTGCCGCGTCCACCAGCCTCTTTACCCGGGACACGTCCCCATTGCGACAGGCCTCCAACAGTTCCCGTAGGGCCCCGCTCACTGCTGGGACCCCTGGCCCAGGTCCCGCTGCCCCAGGCCCCAAAGTTGCTGTGGTGCTAACTCCTGCCGCCTCGGGACTCTCCGCCAAGCTCGATCCAGGGGAGGATGGAGAGGAAGATGAGGAAGAAGTCGGGGAAGAAGAGGACGACGGTGAATTGTTATTGCCACCGCCGGCTGGGTTGGGAGCGACCCCGACAGAAGATGAAGCGGAAACCGCCGGGGCCACGGGAGCGGCGGCAACAGTACAGATTGTGCTGGTGGTACTGCAACAGCTGGTACTGTCAACCGGGTCCGGGGATCGAGGCCTATCGGGCGGATCCCGACTGCCATCCCCCTCTGGCAGCGCTAGGCCGTGCCGCGGGGAGGCGAAGGGGGCCAGGCCACCCGCTGTTGGGGAGGCTGGGGTGGTCCCCGGGGCCAGGCCGGGGCTGAGTGGGGGGGGAGGTGGCGGCGGCGGCGCCGAAGCCCCTGGGGCGGGCTGGAGCTGTTGTTGATGATGGTGGTGATGATGCTGAGAGCGACGCGACGCCGCCATCTTCGGACTCCCCCAGCACTGTCACTGCGGCAACGGCCCCACCGCCCGCCCTCACTTCCGACCGCTAGACCAATTAGCATCCAGCGCACAGGAAATGATGCTAGGCGGGGTGGGAGGGGCCAAAGAGAAGGAGGGAAGTATTGGGAGCTCCCAGAGCAGCCACGGAAGGGGGCGTGGCTTTTGCCTGAGGGCGGGCTTTGTGACGCGTGGGCGGGCGGGAGCGGAGATTTGAAAGTTGGAACTGACCACTCCCGAAGTCGGGCATTTTTCCTCCATTCTCGCTTTCAGTTTGCTTACCTTGTCCTGTTCCGCTCTGTTGCCAAGTCACCTTCGGTCTTCCCCGTCTTACTCCAGAGCGTGCTCCTGAGGTGTAACCCAATGCAAGAAGGGAATGTAGCATTTATCCTGTCTTAAATGGCCTCCTCTGAGAAATGGAACTGAGAGTATATCTCACAGAATTCTTAGCAGAATTAAATGAACTAATGTATACAAAGCGCTCTGACCGTTAATAAAACATAACCATATTTAGCCCACTGCTTTATTTTAAGTGAGGTCCGGCCCCCTCCGCCCCGTTTTTCCCTTGGTCTCTATATCCCTTCTTGTAAGTATTCTCGCTCCTTCCACTTTGTTAATACTCCCATTTAAAAATAAGGGAATTATCAGATTGCCAGAACTGGAATTCAAGCTCTGTTTCTTTCTAGCTGCGTAAATTTGGGCAAGCTGTTTATTCTGTGTCTCATGTTCTCTGCAAAATTGAATGAATAGTTCAATAATTGTTAACTATTAAAAGTTATGATCTTTTTTCTATTCTGTTATCTCTGTACTTTTATTTCTCACCTCAAGTTTGACTCGAGTAATTATGAATATGTTCCTTTTGAATTCTTTTCAGCTGAACCTCTCTTCTCTCTCCCTTCCAAACTAAGATAAAAACTTAACTACTCTCCTTCATTCACCTTCAGATGACATTCTTCAGCAACTACTTTTTCTCCCTTTCCTCTGCCTGTACCGACTTTTGTGGCCTGCCATCAAAAGAGAGGTGTCTGTGCATGGGATAATCTCTTGTGGTCTCCGTTTCCTGCCTCCTATTTAAAAGTAAACTAGGCATTGTGGAAGTTTAGACAAATAGCCTTATTCCAGTAGAGGGGACACAGATGAAGACTGTCTTAAGAAAAAACAAGGTTTACATGGGTCAAGTAGAAATTTGTCTCTACAGAATATTAAACCCAGGTGACAAATCAAAATCTTTCATATGTTCATTATTAAAGGTAAGTACTATGTTGTTAATATCCCCACCTAAATAAATAGGTAGGTTTACTTAGGACTACCATGCACATAAAACAAGGTCAGGAACATAATTAATATTATGAGTGACATTTGTTATCTCATCTGGGATTACA
This sequence comes from Spilogale gracilis, assembly GCA_004023965.1. Lineage (NCBI taxonomy): Eukaryota > Metazoa > Chordata > Mammalia > Carnivora > Mephitidae > Spilogale > Spilogale gracilis. The sequence goes on from PITA01020391.1 coordinate 13,351, forward strand.
GATTATAACTCTGAACAGTATTCATCTATTTCATAAATTTGTGCCACTGTTTACAAATACATGGCTGGACAGGAAAACTCCATCAGTACAACTAAAATCTGTCACAATACACATTCTCCTTGTTTTGAATCTTAAGTTAATGCACAGCACAGGATAGCATTGAGAAATGGGTTTTATCAACATAATGCATTAGATGCCCCTAACTCACCTTGTGCCCCTTGACTGTGGCCTTCTCCCTGAATGGGAAGCATAAGAAATATCCCACCTGGTTCCCTGATGGCCAGTTACTCATAGATCATGAGAAGTAGTCATGTTTACCCTAATTCAAATGCATCTACTCTATCTGTTTATCAGTACAAATAAGAAAATTTCTACTGGATAAAGACAAAAAGGCCAAATTGCCTGAAACTATTCTACTGGTAAACGTCTGAAAATGCATTCGATCAATTGGAAATTGTTTTTCCCCCTCAAGTGGAAAGTAGTAAATGTACTTAACATTGAGTATTTATCAGGTTTAGGTGTATATGGACTAATACTGAGCTCTAAACAGGAAAGGGCAGATATCATTACCTAATCTTTTACAGTTAAACACAGTTTCATGAGGGATGTGCTGTGCTCTAATAAAAAGAAAAAAAGCTTGAAGTCAAATGAGCTTGAATCATATCTTTGACCATTACTAGTTGGTTAATCTTAGTAGATATGTTTCAGCTCTGTCATTCTAAAATTATGATTTTACTGTAGCATTGTCATGAGGATTAAAAGAACTGCATGTTTTTAAAGTCCTTCTGGAGTGTTACTTTCATTCTTTTATGAGGCGTACATCAGATATTAATAAGAATTCATAGCCACTATCGATACTATCTCCTTACAACTTCCTCTGTGACAAAGATAGCAACTGGGAATAAATATCTTAACATTTTACATGTAGCAGGAATCTTAAGCAAAGAAAGAACAGGTCTAATGGTTTCCTCATCTGAAAATTCAAGATTTTATATGGGCCCTGACTATCTCCAAGAATTGTTGAGAACCATAGTTGTATGGCGTCTTGCCATTTTCAAAAATATTTTCAGAAAAATCATGTCCATGTGACATAAAAATGTGAACACACAGCACTCTCTTGAGCCATAACTGTTGACACAAAAGAAAGAGTCACCAACTCAAAGGGCACTTGCCTTCTGGGCTGTGATGTAGTGTTTACTTTTTCCCCATGGAGATCATATGAACTCGCTTTGTAAGTTACACAGTCATTAACTTGCAGTGACCATAGTTCAATTAGAGGTGGTGTGATTATTCCGCCCATGTACTTCTCATTAGTCTGCCCCAGATCCAAGTTCACTGGTAGGATCTCAGATCTGCTAAATGCACTTATCCTTCCTTGCTCTGAGCAAAGCCTTCTCTGCAAATTCATGAGCACAGGCTAGAGCTTAACTGAGTCAGTGTCATTTCCTCACCTTGGCCTTAAAAGATAAGTTATCCTCATGCTAGAAATGCCCAATGTGCCAACAGCCCAGATTTCTTTCTCTGAAGGTGGTAAAAGCTGAGAGAAATTTTAGCTGAATTTCCATCTGGAAACCCAGGAGAATATTTTCTTGAAAAGCCATAGCTGGGCAAAAATTACAACAGCTGCACTCATGCTAACTATATTGTATCTGAGGAAGTTTAATTAAAAGAAAGAGCTTAACAACCTATTATAATGTAAGAAGAGTACGGTAATTTAAAGATCCCTAGACATTAGTTTATTAGCATTTTCAGTTGCTTTATATGATACCTCATGCAGCAGGCTCTTCTGGATACCGTTCCTAAGACATCTAGAATCTGCCCTCTGATAACTCAGATTTTCCCCTGGTGTGTTCTGTATACTTGGCAGTAATCACTTCAGTGAGGAGGAGTATTAGTTCTAGGAAGAGAGACAATGTAATATCGTAGTTAAGAATGTGGACGCTGAGGGGTGGCTCAGTTGGTTAAGCGACTGCCTTCGGCTCAGGTCATGATCCCGGAGACCCAGGATTGAGCCCCACATCGGGTTCCCTGCTCGGCGAGAAGCCTGCTTCTCCCTCTCTCACTCCTCTTGTTGTGTTCCCTCTCTGGCTGTGTTTCTCTCTGTCAAATAAAATCTTAAAAAAGAAAAAAAAAGAATGTGGACACTGCATTTAGATTGCATGGATATGAATCCTAGTTTTGTCACTAACTAGCTATGTGTGATTAAAGGATGCCACAACCTGCATTTTGACAGAGATGAATCCAAACCTATTTGCTATGCTTAAAAAAAAAAAAAGATAAACAAGCTTCCCCACCAAAACGTTCTCTTTGTAAGCATTTTTTACAAAAATAATTAAAATCATATACATGAGATACACACTCCATTACAGATTAGCATATGGTCTCCTCCTCCAAAGAGTTTATAAATACCTGCTACCCCTGAAGTCATAAACAAGTTTAGGAAAGTTCCAGAAAGTTCTGGAATGTATTGATAAGGAATGGGATAACTAGCTAACAATGCCTATGTAATGATGCAATGGCTTACGTAAGTTGGGGTGTAGCCAACCAGAATAGGGCCAGTGCAAGTGCAAGCCAATAGATACTGAGGCACACCCAGAATACTCAGCCTCCCCAATCAGAACATGGGACTAGCCAGCCAAGCCATAATGGCTATATATCCCCTATTATCAGGGGTTGCAGACTACCACATAATGATCATGACTTCACTCCTGATGAAAACTGGAGTGAAGACCTTGGCAAGTAGAGCCCACCGGATCTATGACTGGAGTCAATGGCAGCAGAGACACTGAGAGACACTAGTTAATCTCCAAACAGGTGGTGTGGGCCTTACTTGCAGTTGTTACTTGGCTCACTGAAGGAAATACATGAGTGAAAGTCATTTGAGTTAAATGGTATTTGTGTGCAGCTTCTCCGGATATTGCCTATTCCTTCGTATCTTGTCTTTGTTTAGATATTGTAGCTCAGAAGAAGACATTGTGTAATCCAGGAGAAATTATTTAATCTCTCTGGCAACCCACAAGCAAGGTGAGGAGATGAAGAGTTGTTGTGAGAAATAAATGAGTTAATACATGTCCAGTGGTTAAAACAGCTCCTGGCACATGGTAAATGCAGCTCTTATTTGGAAAGATAGATACACTTCTCTGCTTACTGAAACATTATTTATAATAGTCAAATTATGGAAGCAACCCAAGTATCTGTTGATAGATGAATGAGTAAAGAAGATGTGTTGGGGCGCCTGGGTGGCTCAGTTGGTTAAGCGACTGCTTTCGGCTCAGGTCATGATCCTGGAGACCTGGGATCGAGCCCCACATCGGGCTTCCTGCTCGGCGGGAAGCCTGCTTCTCCCTCTCTCACTCCCCCTGCTTGTGTTCCCTCTCTGGCTGTGTTTCTCTCTGTCAAATAAAATCTTTAAAAAAAAAAAAAAAAAAAAGAGTACACTTATCTCGATGAACACTGAGGAGTGTATACAATTGTTGAATCACTATATTGTATACTGAACGTAACACCTTATATTAGTTATACCAAAATTTTAAAAATTAAAAGTCCTGGAAAGTTAAAAAAAAAAAAATGTCATGTCTTATTATCATCAGGAACCGAGGAAGGCCTCTGGGAATGGAATGTTAAAGGATACCTGGGAAATATGCCTAGTTTTGCCTGCCTGATAACATGGAGGTTTCTTCTCACCCAATAACACTGATATCCAGTCTCTCACACCTACTTCTTCTTTTGCTTTACAGTGTTTCAAAGCAGGGTCTAGTAAGCTTGGAAACTGAAAGGGCCTCTTTTATTTGGGGAAATGCAAATACAGTGCCTTCTGGCTGTCCCTAGGGTGTGGGGAAGGTGGAGACTACAGCAGAGGGCAAGTCGGGCTGGAGGTATGTAGGTTTCCCTGTCCCAGGCACCTGGGTGGCTCAGTGGGTTAAAGCCTCTGCCTTCAACAGGTCAGGATCTCACGCCCGCATTGGGCTCTCCTGCTCAGCAGGGAGCCTGCTTCCTCCTCTTTCTCTCTCTGCCTACTTGTGATCTCTCTCTCTGTCAAATAAACAAATAAAATATTTTTATTTATTTTTTCTTTCCCATTTTATTTTATTTTATTTTTACAATTTTTTTCAGTGTTCCAAGATTCATTGCCCATTCCCCACACCCAGTGCTCCATGCAATAGGTGCCTTCAGTACCCACCACCAACATTCTTCAAAGCGTTGGAACAAACAATCCTAAAATTTATATGGAACCAAAAAAGACCCCAAATTGCTAAGGAATTGTGGAAGAAGAAAAATAAAGCTAGGGGCATCTCGTTACCTGGCTTCAGGCTTTATTACAAAGCTGTGATTACCAAGACAACATGGTACTGGCACAAAAACAGAGAAATAGACCAATGGAACAGAGTAGAGAGTCCAGATATGGACCCACAAATCTATGGGCAAATCATCTTTGACAAAGCAGGAAAAAATATCCAGTGGAAAAAAGACAGTCTCTTCAATAAATGGTGCTGGGAAAATTGGACAGCTATATATAGAAGAATGAAACTAGACCATTCTCTTATACCACACACAAAGGCAAACTCGAAATGGATGAAAGGACCTCAAAGTGAGGCAGGAATCCATCAAAATCCTGGAAAAGAACATAGGCAGTAACCTCTTTGACATCGGCCATAACAACTTCTTTCAAGACACGTCTCCAAAGGCAAAGGAGACAAAAGCAAAAATGAACTTCTGGGACTTCTGTACAGCAAAGGAAACAGTCAACAAAACAAAGAGGCAACCCACAGAATGGGAGAGGATATTTGCAAATGACACTACAGATAAAGGGCTAATATCCAAGATCTATAAAGAACTACTCAAACTCAACATCCAAAAAGAAGATGAACACATCAAAAAATGGGCAAGAGACATGAAGAGGCACTTCTCCATAGAAGATATACAAATGGCTAACACACACATGAAAAAATGTTCACCGTCGCTAGCTATCAGGGAAATTCAAATCAAAACCACACTGCGATACCACCTTACACCAGTCAGAATGGCTAAAATTAACAAGTCAGGAAACAAGTGTTGGAGAGGCTATGGAGAAAGGGGAACCCTCTTACACCGTTGGTGGGAATACAAGTTGGCGCAGCCGCTTTGGGAAACAGTGTGGAGATTCCTTAAAAAATTAAAAATAAAACTATCCTATGACCCTGCAATTTCACTACTTGGCATTTACCCCAAAGATACAGATGTAGTGAAAATAAGGGCCATATGTACCCCAATGTTCGTAGCAGCAATGGCCACAATCGCCAAACTGTGGAAAGAGCCAAGGTGCCCTTCAACAGATGAATGGATAAAGAAGATGTGGTCCATATATACAATGGAATACTATGCCTCCATCAGAAATGATGAATATCCAACTTTTGTAGCAACATGGACTGGATTGGAAGAGATTATGCTGAGTGAAACAAGCCAAGTAGAGAAAGTCAAGTATCACATGGTTTCACTTACTTGTGGTGCATAAGGGGTAATATAGAGGACAGTAGGAGAAGGAAAGTAAATGGGAAGTAGGGTAATTCAGGGAAAGAAATGAAACATGAGAGACTTTGGACACAGAAACAAACTGAGGGACTTGGAGGGAGGGGGTGAGGAGATGGGAGAGCCTGGTGGTGGGTACTGAGGGCACCTATTACAAATAAATTTTTTTTTTTAATCCTGTCCCCTTTACACTGCTGAGAACCCACTGTGGCTATTTTGGTGCAGATCACCATAGCTGCCAAGACCACCTCAAGGGAACCCAATAACCATGGTGCTCAGGTCACTGAGAAATAGGGTAGAAGACAAGTGTATCACCATAAATCTGAAAGCATATAAGAAAAGGCCAACAATGTGAAAGGAAAAACAATCAGCCCAGTGAATGAAAGACCCTATATCAGAGAAAAACAAGAGAACAATCCAAAATTTATTTTTATATCCATATTTTGGGCTGGTAGTAGGCTGAATAACGGCACCCTAAAGATAGCCATATCCTAATCCCCAGAATCTGTGGATATAAGGTTACAGATTGAACTCAGGCTGCTAATCAACTAACCTTAAAATAGAATTTTCTGGATTATGTGTGTGGGCCTAATGTAATCACCAGAGTTCCTAAAAGTGCAAAAGGGAGGCAGAAAAGGAGATTGTCGGTGTGCAGTGTTGGAAAATGGATTGAAATGAAGCCCCTAGCCCATTTTTCTATGCAACGAAGTCGTATGGTTGCTGCCACTTGGTATTACCAGTGGGCATTATTCCCTAGTGTTCCTTTTATGAGTTTGTATCTAGCTGGCTTTACTCAGTTAACGTCCTGGCCCCTATAGACACAGGACTATTTTCTATGTGTCCCATGCCATACCAGGCAGATTACCAAAATGAATTAGACCTGGCCCTAAACGTTCAGTGTTTATGGTCAAGTGCGGAGATAGATTCGTGAAGAGACAGTGTTAATACAACATTGTGAATGCTGCAAGGGCAATGCATACAGGGTACCCTGGGAACCCAAAGAAGTGTGTAGCCCACTCCTGAGTAAGGATATAAGGAGGCAACAACTCCATGTCACACTAAGATCTGAGCTCCAAGGAGCAGCATTATTACTATCACTTCTACAGTACTAAGTATCATATACATATGACATAGGGTACCATATAGATGTCCTAAGTGCCTGGTCTACATTAATTCATTTGGTCTTTCCAATAACTCTATCATGGAGGTATTGTTATTAAATGCATTGCACAGATGATAAAATAAGGAACTGAACATGTAGGTTGCTTGCCGAGGTTACATGACCATTAAATGTGGAGTCATAGTTTGAGCCAAGGTATTTTGATTCTGGTGTCTAGGCTTTCAGCCCCTGTCCCACACTACCTTCCATAGTAACTCCACTTTTTGGCGCCTTTGCTCCACTTCCAGAAGGGGAATTAATGCCTGTGCTCTCACAGCGAGACCCACATCTCCCCAGGAGCTTCATTTTGCCCTGATTTGCAGAGAAAGGAATTCTCTTACAGGAGAAATGTCTCTTCTTTTGGCCCCACTATTTTTACTGGAAATGGCTTCTACTAAAGGTGGTGCTTTAAGGAGGCACAGAAAGTAGCCAGACAGGTGGATGAAGGTAGAGCAAAGGAATCCCTGTATTTATCTTTCCTGTGTATGTACTTCCTGAATGATTCCATCCATATCCATGACGTTAAGAACATTTGTCAGGTACTCACTTTTTATTGAGACATTTAAGATACGTCAGGTCAGGTTTAGTAATCAGTAAGTTCTACCACAATGAATAAAGCAGATTATATATCACTATGCAGGTTAACCGATTCTTCGATGCTGTATAGCCATCCATCCCATCCATCAAATATTTATGTAGTGCATACCAAGAGCATACCAGGCACAATCCTACATTTCTGAGGATACATAAGTGAGCAAAACAAAAGTTCTTGAAACTTATATATCCACCTAGGAGAAGTAGACAACAAATAGGTAAAATCAATGGTGTATCAAGTGGCGATAAATAATGCTCTGGAGAAAAAAGAACTGGAAAAATGAAAGAGATGGGGTTATAATGTAAAATGTGGTCAAAACAAATAAATAAAATGTGGTTAGGACAGATATCATTGAAAAGGTAGTATTTGAGCAAGGATGTAAATGAGGTCATGTCTAGGAAAGAGAGTTCCAGGAAGCAGGTATAACAAATGCAAAGGCCCTGGGATAGGAGATAGTCGGTATATTCAAGGAACATCAAAGAAATTCATGTGGTTGGAGTAGAGTAAGTGGAGAGGTGAGAAGAAATAGGGTCAAAGAATAACTGAATATCAGATTGCACAGGGCTTTAAAGTCTATAGCCAAGTTGAAGGGTCATTGAAAGATTTTGAACAGAAAAGTGACATTATGATGATATATATTCTTAAAAGTTTACTCTAGCTGCTGTATTGAAAACAGATTCTAGGAAGGAAGAGACTGTTAAGATGTAAGAGATCATGGTAACAAGAAAAAGGAAAGAATGACTCTAAGGGTTTACCTGAGCATCTGGAAGGAAAGAGTAACTATTCTGGGGATATACATGGAGAATATTTAATAAGAAGATCAGGATTTTGTTTTTTAGACATGATAAGTTTAAAGTTACTGTTAAACATTCAAGCATAGGTAGTTAGGTGTATGAGTTGGCGTTCGGGGGGAGGTCATACTGAAGATGTAAAGTGGGAGTCATCAGCACATAAACAATTTTTAAAACCATAAAGCTAGATGAGATCACCAAAAAAATCACTATAGCTAGAGAAGAAGTCCAAGGATGATCCTTGAGGCATTCCAATTTTATGCTGGGAAGGAACATCCAAAGGGAAAGAGTAAAACAGGTAGAATGTAGAATTCTAGAAACCAAGGAAGAAAGTGATTCAAGGATGCATATTAGATTTAATTTAAGATTCTCATTCTTCACTCCTCCCTGTGTCCATGCTTTTTGCATATGACAATGTAAATTTATCTGCTAAAGATAGAACATGTTTATGGGTCCTTTGATTTGGGCTCAAAGACACTATTTTCTTTGGCCAATAGAATGTTGGTGGAAATGCCAATGCCAGATCTGAGTCTAGACTTTACAGGCATCCTATGTTTCCACTTGCTCTCCTACAGGAGATAAATATGACCTGCCTGGTGAGATCATTGGTCCAAGAAAGACTGGAGACCTGTGCAGTAGACCTGAGCCCATCCTGCTGCCTACAGCCCAGTCCCTGGTGAGCTAAGCCTCGATTAGAAGACCCCTCATGTGACCCACAGATGAATGGCCAAAATAAGTGCTTTCAACTACTAAGCTTGGGGGTGGGTTTGTTTCACAGCACTATTGTAGCAAGGATGACAAGGAAGTGGTAGGCAAACTGTAACAACTGTGACTAATAGGGAAAGATCAGTATTGAGAATTGACCATCAGATATAACTACATGGAGGTGGCTGGTGACCTTGAAGAGCAGTCTTATTGAAGTGGTGGGATGATAGATTGAATGGAGTAGGTTCAATGAAGTGTGGGAAAAGAGAGATTGAAGAAAAATAGTAGAGACAATTTTTAAAATAAACTTTGGATGCAAAGGGAAGGGGAGGAATAAAGTAGCAAGGAGGCATGATGTCAAGAGAAGGGTTTTTTTTTAAGATTTTATTTATATATATAGAGAGATCACAGGCAGGCAGAGAGAGCAGGGGAAACAGGCTCCCTGCTGAGCAGAGAGCCCGACTCGGGCCTCGATCCCAGGACCCTGGGATCATGACCTGAGTCAAAGGCAGAGGCTTTAACCCACTAAGCCACCCAGGCGCTCTAATGTTGCTTTTTTAATGGAGGTACTTTTATTTCCTCTTTTTTTTTTCTACTCTATCATATTTTTCTTAATGAATAGATGACATTTATATCATTTTTATAGAATAAGTTTGCAAATATTTTCAGATCTTCCATTAAAGTAGTTGAAATATCATTGTAATGTATTCAACCCAATTTCAAATATTTAGATATATTTGCCTGATCCTCTTTTTTAATAATAGGTCTATTGAGATACACTTCACATACACACAATTCATCCATTCAAAGTGTACAGGTCAATGGTTTTTAGTAGGTAGTAGATAGTATATTCAGCATTGTGTAACAGTTGATTTTAGAACATTTCCAGCACCCCCAAAAAGAAATCTTGTACTCCTTAGCAGTCACTTAAAAGGGTTTTTAAGATGGGAAAAATAAAGTGTATTTTTCTGCTGATGGGAGGGATCCAGTAGACAGGGAAATTCATGATGCGGGAGATATAGTAGAGAATTGCTGGGCAACGTGTCCTTAGATAGCTAAAAGGGTTGATTGAGCTCTAGAGGACAATCACTGAGGGTTCATCTTTATTATCAAAAGAAAAGCCAGACTATATGGGCATGCATGCAATAAATGACTATAGATGGTTGTGGGAGATTGAGAAGGACTCTTTTTTTTTTTTTTTAAGATTTTATTTATTTGACAGAGAGAAACACTGCGAGAGAGGGAACACAAGCAGGGGGAGTGAGAGAGGGAGAAGCAGGCCTCCCGCTGAGCAGGGAGCCCAATGTGGGACTCGATCGGTTTCATTACCTGAACCGAAGGCAGTTGCTTAACCAACTGAGCCACCCAGGCGCCCCAAGAAGGACTCTTGAGTGCTTCTACTTTCTTGGTGAAACAAATAGCAGAAAAAGCGAAACTTTCTTTGTTTCTCCCTGCATCTCCTTGACTCAAATTTGGTCCCATGTCCATTCAGAAGTATGACTTTCTTATTGTTCTATTGAAGAATGGATTAAGGCGATGTACATGGGTGCCAAGTCAACAAGGCAGGTGGTGATGCTTAGTCTTATGTGTCTCTCGGCGGCTAGGCTATGGTACCCAGGTACTTGATCAGAAAATACTCTAATGTTGCTATTAAGATAATTTACAGATGCTCTCAGCATCTACAATCAGCTGATTTTAAGTAAAGCAGATTTTCTTCCATTTTTGTGGATAAGTCTCATCCAAACAGTTAAAAGCTTTCCAAAACATCCTGAAGCTGGGTGAGAGGGCAATTTTAACTTTCAAACAAATTCCAGTTTTTATTATTTTATGATTGGGGGAGGGCTATTTAATCTCATCTGTCCTTTTACATTTGAAAAGGTAGGACCCACATCTTGTCCAGAATAGATTTCTCTTGACTATGCTGTTTACTTGACTTGCTGTTTACTCCTGGCTTTTCCAATTTGTCTCCCAGCCTTGGTACTGGATGGTATTCCACAATGGATGAGTTTCATTCCCTTGGCACTTTCCTGACATTCAGACTATACAAAATACAAATGCAAAGCTGATTTTGAATAGGCATAATTATGGGTATCACAGAGAAGTGAGTGGTTCTTACTATATAAAGTCACAGGAAGAATGAGCTGAGATCTCTTCAGTTTTCTGCTGTACCCCCCAGACCCTGGGTCTGGCTCGGTGCTCAGGAAGGAAACGAGTGCTAGTAAAATCTAGTCTGTTGGGAGAGCAGCAGGTCTCTGTCTTCTCATATCCTTGAAGCACTGTGCTGGCCTAAACTTATGCATAATAAAGGATGAGTTCTTTTTCTAGCAATCAAATTCGATGTCTTCATTGAAATTGTTCTCCCAAAATATATGCTAAATTAAAGTATATACGATCAGAATTGTTGTTACAATGGGGCTTCTCTCTTTGACAAGAGATTCTGTCCTTTCAAAAATACAGAGTTCTATAAGGGGCCTAAAGATATAATTTTATAGTCCTTTCTTATATCCCCGCCCTTTTTTTTTTTTTTTTTTACTATTCTGCATCTACTTCTGAATCCTCAGTCACAGTTAAGAATAAAGTCCTCAAGATGATTTGGTCATCTCATTTGAGCTCTGGAGATGGCGATCTGTCTATGCTAGGTCTCCTACAATGTACTCGGATTCCGAAGAATCCAGTCTAAGCAGGGCTGATGTTCAGCCAAGAAGCAGTAGGGCTTCATCAGCTGTTGTTGACAGGCATCTATCTGACTGGTCGGTAACTGGGCCACAGAGGTTGTTCAATATTTTGAATATCATCCCGGTACATGGGTCCTCATATGCAGAGGGTTGTAAATACATATGACTCTACTATGTCGAAAGCTCCGTGGAATCACATAGTCAATAATAATAGCTCTTTCATTTGTCACAACACTGAAAATGCCAGACTTTCCATAAATATTAATCAGCCTGTTATGTGCAGTGTCTATTCATGAAGTACTACCATTGATCCTCAAGATCTCATTAAAAATGATAAGTGGCATTAATAGCATTGCAGTAATTGATGGAGCTGCATCTTGGGTGCCCAGAGCCCCTGTGCTTCTAGAGCCAGATAGAAGGCAGTATTCTGTGTTGTGCTCTGTACCTAGCGTGCCCAAGATCGTACTACAATCTTCCTTGGGAGAGCTCCTTGCCACCCCGAGGGCTCCCAAAGAGGACTTACAAACACTGGCGATCTGTATCTTTATAGCGTGTCACCCCAGCACCTAACTTGGGCAGACTATTTGAATATCAGTTGCCAGTTACAGCACTGTCGTTCGGATTCATAGCTCAAGTGCACTTATGCTTTTTTGAAGGGATCTGTTCTGTTATCACAGATTGGTTTTATTGGATTCCCTTTCTAGTTTTGTAGAAAAAAAAGCCAAGGAAATGGATGGAATGTGGCTAATGTGGGTAATTATCTTTACAGTTCTCGCCACTACAGTACTCTCAAATTCATTTTATCATTTTTCTGAGAAACAAATTTCTTAGGAAGTTTGAACTTCTTGAAAGTCTTTAGACTTCAGCCAACCCTTTCTAAAGAGCAAGGGAATCATTACGGCTTTTCTCAAGTACTTTCTCAACTTTAAATATACAAAGCTTTTATTGATTTGGCTGACTTAATATCTTAAGCCTTGATTAACATTGGACACTTATAATCATGACTACTCAAATGTGGAGAAGGGGAGAAGAGCCAAAGAGGTCAGTTCAAGGCCAGCCAGCATTAGAGAAGGAGGCTTCAGTGTGACAGAGACATGAGTTAAGACAAGGAACCCAGTGGCTCTTGGTAGCAACTGAGGGCACTCAGGGCGCTTCTGGATCATGTCAAATCAAAACGCATGTAAATACTCGAAAGCCAGAGCTTACTAAAGGAACTTCTTTCAAAGATGCACTGCAATAACATACTAATAATGATATCAATGCATTCATTTATCAGGTCCCTACTAAAACATTTCTCAGTGTCCCCAACAGACGTGCCTATGGAATCCCTATAGAACCCACTTCGAGCCTCCCACCCTGTTTATCTGACTTGAAAATCAGGGTTCTCCCTATTTTGTTTCCTATTTTACTTTCCTTAGAATGCCTGGCTTCTAGGTTGCCAGTGATATTAAGATATTACTGAGTCAGCAGCAAAGACTCTTCCCACTATGATTTATTACAGGTAAGTGTCATGGGAAAGAAGTGTGTGTAAGAGGACAGTTGAACAAAATCCTTGCTGACAACCACATCTCACTCTTACTTCCCCTTGTAAGGCAAGAGTCTTGACCTTACCCATCTATGATAATGAAATATGGTCACATATTTATACCCAAGTGTCTACCCTTTCACTTGCAGAATGATTAAGAAGTCCAAGCTTTTCCTACGTTTCCCCTCTCCAAATACACTCTAGAACTCCCAGGGTAGCTTATGACTTTTAATGAATCAGTTCTCCCGGCCTGCTGCTCCCTGCTGGAAGAGTCTTGGGTATCTCCTGCTATATGGTTCCTCGGATGTCCCTCACGCTGCTGCAGCCAAGACCTGGCAATCCTACAAAGAGGGCCACAGATTAAGAATCACCACCTGCTGATGGGCTTGAGTGTAATTATTCAATCTGCAAAATAAAATGGTAAAATGTATAGGGATGTTAGCAGAAACTATGTCAGCTATCTTCCATCTTGACATGGTCCCATGCTAATATTCTCAAAAGTTGTCATTAGAGCAACAAGAAGCAAATGTCATAAGGATCAGTCTTGGTGGCTTTGTTCCATTTATGGTAAAGCTTTTCTAAGTAAAATTGAAATTATAATATGAAAGACATGAAATGTTGCAACTGACAGTAATTTCAGGCGTAATATTGTCTAAACTCCCAATTTTATAGCTGTGAAAATAGTTACGTGTCATGTCATATAGCAGTGGTCCATGTCTTGAGCCCAGGCATGAGTTATCAGTTTGATAACATGAGAATATCAGTTTAGAAACCATCTCCCCAAATCTCCAGCCAATGCTATTTTGAAGACAGGATTAAGGAGTCTTTCATGCTTGAATTACCCCCATTGTTAAGGGAGACTGACTTTCCAAAATTCGCATTTTTGAAGTGGGATGGAGTGATGATGAAGGGGAGAGGCGGGAAGAGGTATTCTGGTTCTTCTTTGCATGGTTGACAGTGGTGCCGTAATCCTTGGTTATCTAAAACTATACAAAATTTACCAAGGTGAAGTTCCCTTCACCTTCCTCCCCACCCCCTCCCCTCACCGTATATAGAGAGTGTTGGCTGGGTCTTTGTATTTCAAAGGCACAACAAGCAAAAAGCAATAAAGGTACAGATGCAGTCTGCATTTCTTAGTAGAGGTTTTATTTTGCTTCTATTATTCTAACTTTGACATTAACTTCAGATTTCTTGAATCAGTAGTTCTCAAATTCTAGAATGCATCAGAATCACCTGGAGGGCTTGTTGAAGCAAGGATGGCTCCCTTCCATCTTCAGAGTTTCTGATTCAGAAGGTCTGGGATGAGGCCCAAGAATTTGCATTTTTTTAACTTGATTTTTTAAAAATTGTGATAAAATGAACATTTTATAAATTTAAAATTTATTAAAATTTATATAATTATTATATTTCATTATATATTATATAAATTATAAATTTATATAAAATTATATAAAATTTATATGAGTATAAAATTATATAAGTTATAATTATTTATATTAAAATTTATAATTGTACCCATTTTGAGCATACAATTAGGTGGCATTAAGAACTTCCATGATTCTTTATTTCAAAAAAAAAAAGGGGGGGGGTGACCGGGTGGCTCAGTTGGTTGGGCGACTGCTTTCGGCTCAGGTCATGATCCCGGAGACCCCGGATCGAGTCCCACATCGGGCTCCCTGCTCAGCAGGAAGCCTGCTTCTCCCTCTCTCACTCCCCTCTCTCACTTGTGTTCCCTCTCTTACTGTGTTTCTCTCTGTCAAATAAATAAATAAAATCCTTATTTAAAAAAAAAAAAAGAACTTCCATGATGTCACACAACCATCACCACTCTTGATTTCCAAGCTTTTTCACCATCCCTAACAGAAACTCTGTGTCTATTAAATAACAACTCCCCATAGTTCATCCCTACTGCAAGCCCCATAGTTCATCCCTACCCCAATAGTGACCACTATTCTACTTTCTGTCTTTATGAATTTCCCTATTTTAGGAACTTCATACAAGAGGAATTATATGCTATTTGTCCCTTCATGTCTGGCTTATTTATTTTAGCCTAATGTGCTCTTGGTTCATCCATGTTGTAACATGTGTTAGGATTTCCTTCTTTTTTAAGGCTGAATAATATTCCAGAGTAGATATATGCCACATTTTATTTAATCCACTCATCCGTTACTAGCCATTTGGGTCATTCCTACCTTTCAGCTATTATAAGTAATGCTACTATGAACACTGGCATATAAGTATCTGTTTGGTTTTCTGCTTTCAATTCTTTTTGGATAGGTACATAGAAATGGAATTGCTGAATCATTCGGTAATTCCACTGAACCTTCTGGGAAAATGTCTTAGCATTTTCCACCGTGGGTGCCCCATTTTATATTCCTACTAGCAATGCATGGGGTTTCTAATTTCTCCATATCATTGCCATACTTGCTAGTTTCCTTTTTTTTTCAAACAAAAAATAATTTCCATTCTAGTGGGTGGTTTTGATATGCATGTGCCTAAAGGCTAGTGTTCCGTGGGCCTCATGCTATCATGGTAGTGCCGCATCAGTCATGTCTGAAGCCCTTGTCTGGGCAAGCATCACACTTGTGGGGAACTCCACAGACATTTCTCCCTCTGAGCCTATAATTATGGCAGGCTAGCTCTTGTGGTTCTCACTCTGATCGCAGGACACACTTCAGTAGAAACCATCAGGGAACTTTGAGGAACAAAGTTTATTACTCACAAATCCTGGCAGACACAGTGCTTGCTCCAAGGGCTACCCAGTGAGGTTGCTGGTAAAGAAGAGAAGGAACACAGACCTGGGTCTACTTTTATTAGAGTGGAGAGATTGGATGCCTCTGCATTTCTTGGGTTCACTCTTTATTAGCAAATTTAAAACATAAGAACAGGAATCAGAGCATGGGAAGGGAGAAGTGAAGGTCACTCACATGATCAGTGATCTGGGTTGCCAGGGCTTTCTAAAAGGGGCACTTTATGGAAGGATGTGGCCTAGTTCCTTATCTGGTTGGTTTGCTTGTAACTGTGTCATACAGTGCCACAGACCAGAAGCACAAGCACTCGTATGGTTTCCCTCTGCAAGGAACGGAACACCATGATCCTGCCTCAAAGTGAGGGAGTTAGGCAGCGTCGCAGTTATCCATGCCATGCAGTTTTTCTTTCTTTGTTCTCCTTTTTCATCTGATTAGTTCTGAAAAACACTTTTCTCTTTCTACGTACAACTATTTTAAACCCTTCTCTGCTCTTACTTTTAGCTTGCTTACCTCAAGCCTCAAGTTCCACCCTACCCTTTTAAAACATGATAATTATAGGGGCTCCTGGGTGGCTCAGTTGGTTAAGGGACTGCTTTCGGCTCAGGTCATGATCCTGGAGACCCGGGATCGAGCCCCACCTCGGGCTTCCTGCTTGGCGGGAGGCCTGCTTCTCCCTCTCTCAGTCCCTCTGCTTGTGTTCCCCCTCTCACTGTGTTTCTCCCTGTCAAATAAATAAATAAAATCTTTAAAAAAAACACATGATAATTATAGAGATAATGAGAAAAACAATCATAGTAGTATAGTAGCTGCATTGTAACTAGCTTAGTTCAAATAAAAGAAATCTCATAACCACATGACCACATGCTCACCTCCCTACATTTAAGGGAGACAGAAAGTCCTGATAGGACAATGACTGATAAAACCCATCTGAGCAAAACACATGATGTATATCAGTAAAGTCTTTGTCTGTAATTGATTTTTCCTTAGATTAGACTTTAACCAGAATATGCTATAAAGAAAGAGCCCTGAGAACAATGTTTTCCGGAGATCCCCACACCACACTTCGAGTCCCGTCTCATTCGAAAGCGCCGATGCCTTCCCCACCTCCTGGACCCTGCCGGTTACTGGTTGCTAGGTCTGGCTCCGGGAACTACAGTTGGCAATATGTTTATTTAAAATGGGTGTTTTTTGAGGGGCACCTAGGTGGCAGAGTTAAGCATCCCACTCTTGGTTTCAGCTCAGGCCGTAATCTCAGGGTTGTGAGATGGAGCCCCATGTTGGGCTGTATGCTCAGCAGGGAGTCTTCTTGAGTTTCTCTCTCTCCCTCTCCCTTTGCCCCTTCCCCCCAAATAAATAAATAAATCATTAAAAAGAGAGATGGGTGTCTTTTGAAATGGATACCTCAGCCATCAAGGCCCAATGTCAGGTACTTACACTCTAGCTGGTGATATTGAATACTTTTTATGTGCTTATAGGCCATACAATATATACATATATAATATATAAAATATTCTATATGTAATATATAAAATATGTATGTATATATATATGTTTTGAGAAATGTCAATGCAAATCCTATTCCCATTTTTGGATTGGGTTGTTTGGGTTTTTTCATTGTTGTTGGATAATCCACATTTTAACCAAGTTTCCAGGTGATACTGATCTGAGACTCCCACACTGAGGATCGCTCTTTTAGATGAGATTATATACCTCAAGTGACTAATTGCCAGTCTACTTTGTGATACAGAAGTTGGACAATATTTGTGTGGTACCTGGTTTTAAACACTTCTTAGGTATCAGGCTTTTGACAATTCATCTTTTATGGATTTTCTGGGATTTTGATATATTCTCTTGTTCACCATGCAACAGCAGAGGAAGTCAAGGGGGACCTGAAATTTAAAAATACCAGTACTATGTTACCTAACACCCCTAGAGATCACTATCTGGATTATGTTATAACACCCTGGAAATACACATCTTACTATAGTGGGACAGGATGTTACTACTGACCTGAAGATTTAGGAAACTTGTTTGGATAGCATGAAGCCTCAAAACTCCTGACCAGTAGGAGTCATTTTATACACATGGCTTTTTAAAAGAAAGAATAATTATCTTGAAGAACTCTTGCTTATTACATTGAGTTAGAAAAATTATCATTGGCCATGTGAATATGTAATTACCATGATTTATTTGTCAAGTACTGAACATAGGTAAATTTCCTGCACTTTTATTGAATTCGAGAAGTTAATTAGTATGACGATTAAGCAAAACCCAGAGATGATTATATATGAAATATTTCCCTATAATTCTAATAAACTGATTTCAAAACCTATTAGGCTTGAAATTTCACTCAGTAGGCCCCAAACATTTTTCCCTTTGGTTAATGGATCTCTGCACTTATCCTTCTCACTAAAATTATACTAGGAATATTTAAAAGGTTTATAACAGTTCTTGCTGGACATACATAATGAAGTTTATTTTCTGTGAAAATTTGTGGAAATGTCCTCTGGAATTAATGGAAATGTACAATTTGTCTGATTATCATTACTTAGTATTTATGTAGCACTTCCTATTTCTAAAGTACTATATAATCACTAGTTCCTCTTGAACTATTTTCATGTCATTCATTATAATGTCCTTTTGACACAATATGTGATTTACTTCTGTCATGCTTTTTGATATAGTTCCAGACAAGAACAGAATAAAATGGGCTTTTGTAATAGTCTGGGTTGGGGGGTCCCCAAGATCACCCCCAGGTTTGATGATTCACTAGTGAGACCCACAGGATTCAACACCTAGCCACACTGACAACTATGATTTATTACAGAAAAAGGATGTAAAGCACAATTAGCCAAGGGAGAAGATGTGTGAGATGAAGATGGGAGACCAGATGCAGGTTTCCACGGGTCCTGTCCCAGTGGATTTTGCAGAATGCACATAATTCCTCCAACAAATCACAACAACATTTGTAAAATGTTGTCTGTCAAGGAAGCTCATTAGAGACTGATTGCCCAAGGTTTTTATTGAGAGCTGATTACAGAGGCACACTGAATATGTGGCATGTCCCATATATTTAGGCTGCCAGAAAGAAAGCAGCTGTTCAGCATTGTGCTGATTAATTTTATGTGTCAATGTGATTGTGCCACGGTGCCCAAATATTTGATCAAACATTTGATGTTTCTGTGAGGATGTTTTGGATGAGATTTACATTTAAACTGGTGGACCTGAGTAAAGCAGATTATTCCCCGTAATATTGGTGGGCCTTGTCTAATCATTTGAAGGCCAGGGCAAAGGACAAAAACAAAAGACTGACCACTCCCAAGCAAAAAGAAATTCTGCCAGCAGATGGCCTTTGGACTTGAATTGCAACGTTGGCTCCTCCTGGGCCTTAAGCCTAATGGTCCATCTTGCAAATCTGCAAATTTGGGACTTGGCCAGCTTCCATAGTCATGTAAGTCAATTCCTTAAAATAAGTCTTTTTTCCTCTCTTTTTCTCTGTCTCTATCATATCTCATACCATACCTCATGTATACTTTATATATATCATATGTCACATATCAGATATATATCAAATATATATATTATATATATCATGTAATATATATCTCCTATTGCTTTTGTTTCTCTGTAGAACCCTAACACAAGTATACACCACATTCTTTGTGCAGTTTAGACACAGTGAGCCCCTCTGCTCACTTAACGGTGGGAACACTCCTGAAATATAAATTTCCAGATGCCATCCAAGGGCTAATCCAGCAGCAGGGCCTTTCCAAGGATAGAAGTTCAGGCCTGCCGGGCTAACTCTTTTCTCATATACCCCCACCTCATATACTATATATAGAAAGAGACAAAAGGTAAGGGGTGGGGGAGGTTTTCTTGTCTCTTTGTTGGATCCTCTTAATTGTATACCTTGCTTAAAAACTGGGGGGTAGGGGAGAATTTCTTGTTTCCATGGGACTGGAGGAGAATTCTTGTTACATATAAAGCCATAAACCAGCTAAAGCATTCCCTATACTTGTCTCCTGTTACTGTTTAGTATTTTCCATTTAGCTTAACATTGGACTGCATTGTTAAGCAAAGAGGTTGGTATCAGGCTGTGGCCAGGAAAATGGCAGATGGGAAGGAGGGAGAGGAGAAGCTTGAGAAACAGCAGTGAGCTGGAACCGCCGGAGGACCTGAAGAAGAAGCAGAAAAACCTATTAAAACTAAGGCTGTTGTTTTTTTTTTCCAGTCATGGAGGGGAAAGTTCCAGTTGCAGTGCTGAGACAAGATCAGCTGAAGAAGAAGCAGCAGACCTCCCAACAAAAGCCTACAAAGATCTCCAGGTTGGAATTTGCCACAGGTGGACGACAAAGCAAGCCCCAGCCATATCCATCAACCTTGGGTCAAGTAAGCCTAAAGAAACTGCTCTAATGCTTGCTCCAAAAACTTTTTCACCTTTTCAGTAGCAGCAGCTCTTAATGATGTTGAAGATCATGAACCAGAGGAAATGTCTCCAGAAACAAAGATGAGAATGAAGAATATTGGAAGGGACACACCAACATCCACAGGACCAAACTCCTTCAATAAAGGAAAGCAGGGTTTTTCTGATAACCGGAACCTCTGAGAGCAAAATACAAAATCTCATCTTGGAAATGTCCATGACCAAGATAATTAAATGATGTGTTTTAAAATTAGGGTGTGGGGTGGGTGTAAAGTTAAAAGGGAAGAGTTTCCTTTTTTAAAGAATGGTATAAGACCATCTTTGGAGCCGCCTTTTTTTTTTTTTAAATTAAAGATTAAGTGGTACACTAATAAATGAGAGTTTGCAATTAGAGGTAATTTGTGTTTTATATACAGACATTTGCTAATTTTGTAGTTTCATGTGATTAGTTTCCAAAGGTTACAGATAATAACAAAAATCAGAAATGGTAAAAAGAAAAAAAAAGAAGTTGGTATCAAAAAAGCTGATTCACCTTTGTCGTCTTCAGATCTGAGCTGCTTCCCATCTCTGTTCTGTGATTCTTCAATAGTTAGCATAAGTTCTCTTTTAACTTCCCAGGAAATTCGATGCTTGAATGTGCCTTGAGTGATGAAGCATGGCAAGAGCTAGCACCCAGTCACTGTCAGAATAAAAATGGTTTGACAGCCGTTCCTCCAGGGGCTTGCTCCTCTCCTGCAAGCCATGAGCACCGAAGATACTCCTGGGATGCCAGGATGGTGACCTTCCAGGCAGAAGCAGTGTTTTCAGCATCTGTAACTGTTTACTGATCAGATCCACATAAAGAAGCAGCCAGGGATGGGCAGGGGCAGAACAAAGTCCCAAAGCTTTGCCATGGCAAGCTTTCATTTTTTTTTTTCTCAACATTTTGACAGTCTTCACTAGTCTCCCTGTGTTTTCTCTCCCCATTTTCAATTTATTTCATAGGATGCCATAAGAATTTTTCTCTTAATACGAATCTGATCATATTGCCTCCCTCGATCTCCACTCGCTGTGTCTGGTCTACTGAATAAATTCTCAAGCCCTTGGCATGGCATTGAGAGGATGTCAGAGTGTGGCCTCAATTTATCCTCCCAGCCACATTTCTGGTCACTGCTTCATCAAGGGTGGGTCAGTCATTTCCCTTTGAACCCCAACCCTAAGAATCCATAAGACTTAATGTTGGGTGATTTTTAAGACCTAATTACTGTTGTGTGATTTTTCAGCTAAGCTCAGTATTGAGGGACGCCTGTGTGGCTCAGTCAGTTAAGCATCTGCCCTCAGCTCAGGTCATGATCCCAGGGTCCTGGGATTGAGCCTCGCGTCAAGTTCCCCATTCGGTGGGGAATCTGCTTCTCCCTCCTATCCCTGCTCATTCTCTCTCTTGCTATCTCTCTCTCTCAAATAAATAAATAAAATAAAATCTAAAAAAAAAAAGAGCTTAGTATTGAAATACACAAATGAGCGTGTGTCACTTGATTAATTTTCAAAGTTCACATACCACTGCCACCATCACCCAAATCAAGAAACAGACCATCA
>PITA01020392.1:0-35028 GCA_004023965.1 Spilogale gracilis
GCTCGGGGGCTCCCACATGCACGGGGGAGCCCGCACACCCGGGGGAACACTCACGTTCGGGGGCACCCACACGCACGGGGGAGCCCACACGCCCTGGGGCGCCCACACACCCGGGGGCGCCCACACGCCCTGGGGCGCCCACACGCTCGGGGACGCCCACACGCTGGGGGACGCCCACACGCACGGGGGGACGCTCACGTTCGGGGGCTGCCCACACGCTCGGGGGAGCCCACACGCACGGGGGAGTCCACACGCCCGGGGACGCCCACACGCCCGGGGATGCCCACACGCCCGGGGGAGCCCACACGCCCTGGGGCGCCCACACGCTCGGGGGCTCCCACACGCTCGGGGGCTCCCACACGCACGGGGGAGCCCGCACACCCAGGGGAACGCTCACGTTCGGGGGCGCCCACACGCACGGGGGAGCCCACACGCCCTGGGGCGCCCACACGCACAGGGGCGCCCACACACTTGGGGGCGCCCACACGCACGGGGGGACGCTCACGTTCGGGGGCTGCCCACACGCTCGGGGGGGGCCCACACACTCGGGGATGCCCACACGCTTAGGGGCACCCACACGCTTGGGGGCGCCCACCCCAGAATTCATGCTTTCAATTATACTTTAATTATTCTTTGCCTGTTGATGCAAAGTTAAACATTCTTTCTTTCTGAAACTAAGACTGCTAACGGAAGCCAGCCGACAGCAGCAGGAACTGTTCTGTGCGTGAAGTGCAGTTGCAGAGAGCTGTATAGCGAAGGTACTGTGGAACTCTTTGCGCTCCTCCTGGCAGAGTGGCTTCTATTTCTGGTTCTGGTGAACAACCTGGTCTGGAGGCGCTCTCATGGCTCCCAGCCTCTCCATCTCGTATTCTTTGTTCCCTTCTCTGGGACACTTTTCCCAACGCTTCAGTGGATCCATCTGTCCACACCTCCTGCCACCAGGACCATTCACCCATTCTTTCATGGAGCAGAATTTAGGAAGCGCCCGGTGGCCGCCGCCATGTTCACCCAGCCTCCCCATTTGGGGTTTCGCATTGGAGTGTTGTCTTCCTGAGCTTCTGGCTTGCTTTCTGGGGGCGGGGTCTGCGGGGCTGTTTTTGGTCTCTTCTACCTGGGCTGCGTCTCTCCACCCCCTTGCTAGAGGCTGGTCTCCATGGTAACCAACTCATCAGGTTACAATTCTCTGGTACCGGAGCGTTGTTCTTTTGCGTCTTTTTTCAGCAGTTGAGGAAGTCAAGTCCGAGCAGGATGTCTGCGCCCAGACCTCCCTCTCAGAGCGAGCCTCTACACAAGTAGGGGCTCTTTCCAGCCTCCCGGTTGGCAGCCTGTCACAGCCGGGCTGGTGCACACGTTGTATTGATTTCTGCCCCCGCCCCCGCTTGTCGTTTCATTCCCACACCTCAAAGCCACAACTCCTTTTGGATCGCACGACCTTGTCTGCGCCCCGGGACCCGCGGCCTCTCCGGTCCCACACAAGTCTGTAAAATCACCTTCCCTGGGGGGGTCTGCGCGGCCCACGGGGTGGAGAGAAACGGGAGAGAAAGGCAGCAGCGTAAAAATAGAATCCATGCCCGCCCCTCTTGCAGCAGCTGCGGGGGTGGCGGCAGCGGCAGCGGCAATGGTGGCG
Source organism: Spilogale gracilis (assembly GCA_004023965.1). NCBI lineage: Eukaryota > Metazoa > Chordata > Mammalia > Carnivora > Mephitidae > Spilogale > Spilogale gracilis. The sequence continues at coordinate 1,628 of PITA01020392.1, forward strand.
GCGCTGGCGCCAGCAGCGGAAAAAAAAAAAATTTAAAATTTAAAAAGTCTCCTTGCCTTGCCACGGGCTCTGCTGTGTTCCCTTTTCTGTCTCGCCCCAATTCAGGCTGTAATCTGCTGTTGTTCCTCACTCGCAGAGCACTTTCGTTTTGGGGAGTTTGCTTTCAATGGTTCAGCTCTGCGGACTTCCTCCCCCACTCCCCTGTCTCTGGGGGCAAGCCTCCGGTCCCTCTTACTTGTTTCTACCTTTTTGCCGATGGTCCTTGTCTCCCATGGTGATGCAAAAGTGCGAAATACCACATTTCAGGCTGATTTTGTGGGTGTTCACGGTGGTCCTGTAGTGTTTTTTTTGCTGGAATTCAGCTTTCTTCAGGGAACTCCCCGACATGCGGTCACCTCAAGAGCCTCCATTTTTTATTGTACCTCATTAATAGCATTTTTTATTTCACCTTGGTTAGATTTTAGTTCTTTTATTTCTCCATAAAGGGATTCTCTAACACCTTCCGTGCTTTTTTTGAGCCCAACTAGCACCCTGATAATCATCATTCTGGACCCTAGTTCTGACATATTACTAATGTCCCTATTGATTAGGTCCCTAGCCATTGGTACTGCCTCTGGTTCTTTTTTGTGAAGTGAGTTTTTCTGCCTTGTCATGTTATCCAGATGAGAATAGATGATTGAGAGAACAAAGTACTAAAAGTGTAGCAATCACCCCAGAGAAATATACACTAACAAAATCAGAAGAGACCTGAAACCAGGGGGAAAAGAATAGGGGAAAAATTCTACATTTCTATCTAGTCTATCTGTATCTATTTGTATATATATATATATATATATATATATATATATATATATGTAATCTTTTTTAAATAAATAAATAAATAAGGAAAGAATGTGATGAGGTTGGAGACTAGAGCAAAGCCATGTGCTAGATTTAGGGTATATTTTTATCTATTACAAGAAACTGTATCCCAAAGTTCTAAAGAAAGGAAAACCTATACAAACAAAAATAAGCTTAAATACAATGAAGGAATAGAATATAACTAAAACAATGAAAATTGAAGAAGGTTTTTTTTTTTTAAGATTTTATTTATTTGACAGAGAGAAACACAGCCAGAGAGGGAACACAAGCAGGGGGAGTGAGAGAGGGAGAAGCAGGCTTCCTGCTGAGCAGGGATCCCAATGTGGGACTTGATCCTGGGTCTCTGGGATCATAACCTGAGCCGAAGGCAGTCGCTTAACCAACTGAGCCACCCAGGCGCCCCGAAAAAGTTTTTTTTTAAGTGTATTGATCAAATAGTTTGAATAAAGTTAAAATAGGAAAGAGAAAAAATTAAAAATAGAATAAGAAAAAATAAAATTAGAAGATAAACACATCAAAAAATGGGCAAGATTTTAGTCTAAAGACTGTAGTCAGAGGCACAGAAGGACACTACATCATTCTTAAAGGGTCTATACATCAAGAAGATCTAACAATTGTAAATATTTATGCCCCCAACATGGGAGCAGCCAACTACATAAGCCAACTGTTAAACAAAATAAGGAATCATAATGATGTGAATACATTAATTGTAGGATATATTAACACACCACTCTCAGCAATGGACAGATCATCTAAACATAAAATCAACAAAAAATCAAGAGCCTTGAATGACACATTGGACCAGATGGATCTCATAGATATATTCAGAACATTCCACCCTAAAACAGCAGAATACTCATTCTTCTTGAGTGCACATGGAACTTTCTCCAGAATAGACCACATACTAGGTTACAAATCAGGGCTCAACCGATACCAGAAGATTGAAATTATTCCCTGCATATTCTCTGACCACAGTGCCGTGAAACTGGAACTCAACCACCATAAAAAGTTCAGAAGAAAATCGAACACTTGGAAGCTAAAGACGATCCTGCTCAAGAATCTGTGGATCAACCAGGAAATCAAATAAGAACTGAAACACTTCATGTAAACCAATGAGAATGAAGATACATTGATCCAAAACCTATGGGATACAGCAAAGGCAGTCCTAAGGGGTAAATTCATAGCCATCCAAGCCTCACTCAAAAAAATTGAAAAATCCCGAATACATCAACTCTCATTACACCTTAAAGAACTGGAAAATCAACAAAAAATTAAACCAACCCCCCACTCAAGACAAGAAATAATAAGGATTAGAGCAGAGATGAATGAATCAGAAACTAGAGATACAGTAGAATGCATCAATGAAACTAGAAGCTGGTTCTTTGAAAGAATCAATAAGATCAATAAACCATTGGCCAAACTAATCCAAAAGAAAAGGGAGAAGACCCAAATTAATAAAATTATGAATGAAAGGGGAAAGATCACAACTAACACCAAGGAAATAGAAACAATCATCAAAAATTACTATCAACAATTATATGCCAATATGTTTAACAACCTAGAAGAGATGGATACATTCCTAGAAACCTATAAACTTCCAAGACTGAAACAGAAAGACATTGACAATTTGAATAGACCTATATCTAGTAATGAGATTGAAGCAGTGATCAAAAAACCTCCCCCAAAACAAGAGTCCAGGACCAGATGGATTCCCTGGGGAATTCTACCAAACATTCAAAGAAGAAATAACACCTATTCTCCTGAAGCTCTTTCAAAAAATAGAAACGGAAGGAAAAATTCCAGACTCTTTCTATGAAGCCAGCATCACTCTAATCCCCAAACCAGACAAAGACCCCATCAAAAAGGAAAACTTCAGACCAATATCGCTGATGAATACGCATGCCAAGATTCTCAACAAGATCCTTGATAAAAGGATCCAACAATACATTAAAAAGATTATCCACCATGACCATGTGGGTTTTATCCCATGGATGCAAGGGTGGTTCAACACTCGCAAAACAATCAACGTGATAGAACAAATCAATAAGAGAAGAGAGAAGAATCACATGGTACTCTCAATTGATGCAGAAAAGGCATTTGACAAAATACAACATCCGTTCCTGATCAAAACTCTTCAAAGTATAGGGATAGAGGGAACATTCCTCAACCTCATAAAATCTATCTATGAAAAACCTACAGGAAATATCATTCTCAATGGGGAAAACTGACAGCCTTTCCTCTGAGATTAGGAAGAAGGCAAGGATGCCCACTCTCACCACTACTGTTCAACATAGTGTTAGAAGTCCTAGCAACAGCAATCAGACAACAGAAAGAAATAAAAGGTATTCAGCTTGGCAAAGAGGAAATCAAACTCTCTCTCTTTGCAGATGACATGATACTCTATGTGGAAAACCCAAAAGACTCTACCCCCAAACTACTAGAACTCATACAACAATTCGGTAATGTGGCAGGATACAAAATCAATGCACAGAAATCAGTTGCATTCTTATACACTAACAATGAAAAAAATAGAAAGGGAAATCAGAATCAATTCCATTTGCTATAGCACCAAAAACTTTAAGATACTTAGGAATAAACCTAACCAAAGAAGTCAAGGATCTGTACTCGAGGAACTACAGAACACTCATGAAAGAAATTGAAGAAGACACAAAAACATGGAAGAGCATTCCATGCTCATGGATCAGAAGAATAAACATTGTCAAAATGTCTATACTACCCAGAGCAATCTATACTTTCAATGCCATTCCAATCAAAATTCCACCAACATTCTTCAAAACGTTGGAACAAACAATCCTAAAATTTATATGGAACCAAAAAAGACCCCGAATCGCTACGAGATTGCTGAAGAAGAAAAGCAAATCTGGGGGCATCTCATTACCTGACTTCAGGCTTTATTACAAAGCTGTGATTACCAAGACAGCATGGTACTGGCACAAAAACAGAGAAATAGACCAATGGAACAGAGTAGAGAGTCCAGATATGGACCCACAAATCTATCGTCAAATAAATCATCTTTGACAAAGCAGGAAAAAATATCCAGTGGGAAAGAGACAGTCTCTTCAATAAATGGTGCTGGGAAAATTGGACACCTACGTATAGAAGAATGAAACTAGACCATTCTCTTACACCACACACAAAGGTAAACTCGAAATGGATGAAAGACCTCAATGTGAGGCAGGAATCCATCAAAATCCTGGAAAAGAACATAGGCAGTAACCTCTTTGACATCGGCCACAGCAACTTCTTTCAAGACACATCTCCAAAGGCAAAGGAGACAAAAGCAAAAATGAACTTCTGGGACTTTATCAAAATAAAAAGCTTCTGCACAGCAAAGGAAACAGTCAACAAAACAAAGAGGCAACCCACAGAATGGGAGAAGATATTTGCAAATGACACTACAGACAAAGGTCTGGTATCCAAGATCTATAAAGAACTACTCAAACTCAACATCCAAAAAGAAGATGAACACATCAAAAAATGGGCAAGAGACATGAAGAGGCATTTCTCCATAGAAGATATACAAATGGCTAACAGACACATGAAAAAATGTTCAACATCACTAGCTACCAGGGAATTTCAAATCAAAACCACACTGAGATACCACCTTACACCAGTCAGAATGGCCAAAATTAACAAGTCAGCAAACAACAAGTGTTGGAGAGGCTGTGGAGAAAGGGGAACCCTCTTACACTGTTTGTGGGAATGCAAGCTGGTGCAGCCACTTTGGAAAACAGTGTGGAGATTCCTTAAAAAATTAAAAATAGAGCTACCCTATGACCCTGCAATTGCACTACTGGGCATTTACCCCAAAGATACAGATGTAGTGAAAAGAAGGGCCATATGTACCCCAATGTTCATCGCAGCAATGACCACAATCGCCAAACTGTGGAAAGAGCCAAGGTGCCCATCAACAGATGAATGAATAAAGAAGATGTGGTACATATATACAATGGAATACTATGCCTCCATCAGAAAGGATGAATATCCAACTTTTGTAGCAACATGGACTGGACTGGAAGAGATTATGCTGAGTGAAATAAGCAAAATAGAGAAAGTCAAGTATCACATGGTTTCACTTACTTGCGGTGCATGAGGGGTAACCTGGAGGACAATAGGAGAAGGAAAGTAAATGGGAAGTAGGGTAATCTAGGGAGAGAAACGAAACAACAGAGACTTTGGACACAGAAACAAACTGAGGGACTTGGAGGGAGGGGGGTGGGGGGAAGGGAGAGCCTGGTGGTGGGTACTGAGGGCACCTATTGCATGGAGCACTGGGTGTAGGGAATGGGGAATGAATCTTGGAACACTGGGGAAAAAAATTAAGTAACAATAAAAAAAATATTTAAGTAGAAAAAAAGAAAAAAAAGAAAATTTAAAAAAATTTTAACTTTGAAAGACTAAAGAATCATGAGGAAAAAGCCATAAATTCTACATGATGCATTGCCCTAGCTCTGAAGTTCTGCAGTTCTCATTGATCGATGAACTTGGTCTTGGCTGGATGTTCTTGCTGATCTTCTGGGGAAGGAGCCTGCTGCAGTGATTCTCAAAGGTCTGTGCCTGGAGGCAGAACTGCCCCGCCCTTGCCAGGGGCCAGGCTAAGCAATCTGCGCAGGTTCGCTCTGGGGAGCTTTTGTTCCCTGACGGCTTTCCGTAGCTCTAGAGGATGGGAATGAAGATGGCGGTGTCCCAGTCTCCGGCCCAGGGGAGCCCAGAGCCCAGGGTCCCATTCCTCAGTGAACCCCCAGAGAAAAGCCTTCAGTCACACTTGTCTCCCTGGTCTCTGGCCACACTCCGTGCTCACCTGGCCTGTGACCCAGCGTTTCTATCTCTGGTGTGCAGCCCCTTTTGGAGTCTTCAAACCCAGCAGATTCCTGCAGCGTGGGCCCATGCCACCCCTCCTGGTGGAGGAAGGTGAGTTTCCCCAGATCTGCCACTTGTGGGGTCCCTGCTTGAAGAGTAGTGGCCTGACTGTGCCTTGGATCATGGTTTAAGGTAAACCCGAGCTGAGAGCCCCCTCCTGGGCTCTGTCCCTGTGGCCGGCTTCCCCCCTTTGTTACTTGGGGGCTCTGCCATGTTCAGGCACCCCGGGTCCTTCTGTGACTCCATGGGTTCTGAGACGACACTGTCCCTGCCAGGGCTCCATCCCCTGCTTAGCCTCTGGGGCGACACCCTCAGTGAAGCAGACTTCTAAAGGTTCCAATTTTGTGCTCCACTGCTCTATTGCTGGCCAGGAACCCGCCCCTCCCCCCGGGGTCTGTCCTCCCAAATGTGGCCTCCGATTCACTTCTCCTAGCGTCCTACCTTCCAGAAAGTGGTCACTTTTCTGTTCCTAGAATTGCTGTTCTTCTCCTCTTCAATCTCCTGCTGAGTCTGTAGGTGTTCCCACTGGTTTGCTAACCATCCAGCTGAACTCCTGGGACCCAATGATATCTAGCATCACTATATTTTATTTTAGCTGCTGTAATAGACATATAGTAATATCTCATCATGTTCTTTATTTGCATTTCCACATTGTCTCTTAAAACACACCTTTTCTTGTGCTTATTGCCACCTGTGTATCCTCTTTAGTGAAATGTATCCCCATGTCTTTTGCCCATTTTCTAACTGAATTGTTCACTGCTGAATTTTGAGAGTATATATTCTAGATATAAATCCTCTGTCAAATACATGGTTTTTACAAATATTTTCTCCCAGTCTATAGCTTGTCCTTTCATTTTCTTAACATATTCTTACAGAAAGCAAAGTTTTCAACTTGGGTGAAGTCCAATTTATTCGTTGTATTTTTTTTTAACAGATTGTGCTTTTAGTGCATGTTTAAGAAATCTTTACCAAGAACTATGTACTGAAGATTTTCTCACATCATCTTCTAAAAAGTGTATAGTTTCACATTTAACACTTAAGTCTTCAAGCCATCTTGAGTTAATTTGTGTGTGAAGTCTAAGATTTAGGTTAAAGAACATCTTTTAACATAGGCAGGTCCAATTATTCCAGCACCATGTGTTAGAAATGATTCTTCCTTTAATTGATTTTCATCTTTATCAGAAATCATTGGCCCCACTTGTTTGGAGCTATTTCTGGATTCTGGACTTTGTTCCATTGATCCCTCCACCACTGATTGCCTCCACTCAGGTGCCGAATACTTTATTCTTCTTTTTATAAATTGTTTCAGCTATTATAGTTCCTCTTCCTTTCCATGTAAATTTAAGGATAATCTTGTCTATATAAAAAAAAAAAATCTGGGGTGTCCGGGTGGCTCAGTTGGTAGAACATGCAATTCTTGATGTTGGTCAGAGTTGCCAGCTCAAGCCCCCAAAATGGGTATAGAGACGACTTCAGAAAAATAAAATTGAGAAGCACCCAGGTGTCTCAGCTGGTTAAGCATCTGCCTTTAGCTCAGGTCATGTTCTTGGTGTCCTGGGATCAAGCCCCACATCGGGCTCCCTGTTCAGTGGGTAGTCTGTTTCTCTCTCTGCCTCTGCCCCTCCCCAACCCCCCACTCCAGCTTGCTCTCTCTCTCTCTCTCAAGTAAAATCATTTTTTAAATTAAAATTAAAAATAAATGAATAGATAAAAATTTTTAAATATCTACTGAGATTTTGACAATTCTGTTAGACCTATATATCAGTTTGGGGAGAACTAATATCTTTACTGTGTTGAGTCTTCTAATCCATGAACACAGTATATCTTTCCATTTATTTAGGTCTTCTTTGATGTCTTTCATTAACACTGTGTAGTTTTCAGCATATAAATTCTGCAAATGTTTTTTTAGACTTACACCCAAGTATCCCTTTTTTTAAAGATTTTATTTATTTGAGAGAGAGAGAGAGAGAGAGCACAAAAAGAGAATGAGAGGGAGAAGCAGACTCCCACCAATCAGAGAGCCTGACATGGGACTTGATCCCAGGACCCTGGGACCACGGCCTGAGCCAAAGGCAGACACTTAACCGACTGAGACACCCAAGCACCCCCCAAGTATTTCATTTTTTAAGGAGTTATAAATATTATTAAATTTTAATTTCAGTACCCATGTGTTCACTGCTAGTGTATAGAAATACAATTGATTTTGTATCCTGAGCCTTACTGAAATCACTTTTGGTTATAGGTTTTTATATTTAGACTATTGGTAGGAATGCAAGTTTGTGCAGCTGCTTTGGAAAACAGTGTGGAGATTCCTTTAAAAATTAAAAATAGAGCTACCCTATGACCCTGAAATTACACTACTGGGTATTTACCCCAAATATACAGATGTAGTGAAAGGAAGGGCCATATGTATCCCAATGTTCATTGCAGCAATGGCCACAATCGCCAAACTGTGGAAAGAGCCAAGGTGCCCTTCAACAGACAAATGAATAAAGAAGATGTGGTCCATGTATACAATAGAATATTACACCTCCATCAGAAAGGATGAATACCCAGCTTGTGTAGCAACATGGACTGGATTGGAGGAGATTATGCTGAGTGAAATGAACCAAGCAGAGAATGTCAAGTATCATATGGTTTCATTTACTTGTGGAACATAAGGAGTAATATAGAGGACAGTAGAAGGAAAGGAAATGTGAACTGCGGTAAATCAGAGAGGGAGATGAAGCATGAGAGACTTTGGACTCCGAAACAAACTGAGGGTCTTGGAGGGGAAGGGGTGGGGGGATGGGTGAGCCTGGTGGTGGGTACTGAGGGCACGTATTGCATGGAGCACTGAGTGTGGGGCATAAGCAATGAATCTTGGAACACCGAAAAAATAAAATAAAATTTTTAAAAAAATCTAAAAAAAAGAATTCCTTAAGTATCAGATTTGCTAGCCCATAAGACAATCGAAGTACTTAAAAATTTATATTAAATTTTTAAATTAAATTTAAAGGATTTAAAGAAACTTAACTGTCGTACTTACTAAAAGTATGTATTAAAATTTGCTGGGCTTATAAACAGAATAATAAAATATATTACCTTAAAAAAAGATTTTATTTATTTATTTGACAAAAAGAAAGAGAGCACAAGTAGGTATAGTGGGAGGGAGAAGTAGGCTCCCTGCTGAGCAGAGAGCCTGACTCAGGGCTTGATCCCAGGACCACAGAATCACAACCTGAGCCAAAGGCAGATGCTCAGTTAACTGAGCCACCCAGGCACCCCAACAGAAATAGTCTTATTTCTTCCTTTCCGATGGTACACATTTTCTTTCGTTTTCTTGATTCACACTAGCTAGGACTTGTAGTACTATGTTGAATAGCAGTGCTGAGAACAGATATCCTTCCCTTGTTGATCTTTGGGGGAAAACACTAATCTTTCACCATTAAGTATGTTGTTAGCTACAGAGTTTTGAAGATGATCTTTATCAAGTGGAAGAATTTCTCCTCTTATTTCCAGTTATGTGGGAGTTTTTATCATGAGTAGATGTTCAAATTTGTCACATGTTTTTTCTGTATCAATTGATACAGTCATGTGATTTTTCTTATTTTGTTAATATGACACATTGCATTAATTGATTTTTTAAGATATTTTATTTGTTTATTTGACAGAGAAAACGTGCATGTGCACAAGTAGAGAGAGCAGCAGGCAGAAGGAGAGGAAGAAGCAGACTCCCCACTAAGCAAGGAGCCCGATGGGGGCTCAATCTCAGGACCCTAGAATCATGACCTGAGCTGAAGGCAGATGTTTAATCCAGGTGCCCCACATTAATTGGCTTTGGGGTTTTTTTGTTTGGTTGGTTTTTTGGGGTTTTTTTTTTTAAAGATTTTTTTTTTTTTTTTTTTTTTTGACAGAGAGATCACAAAGTAGGCAGAGAAGCAGAGGCAGGCAGAGAGAGAAGTGGAAGCAGGCTCCCTGCTGAGCAGAGAGCCTGATGCAGGCATCGATCCCAGGACCCTGAGATCATAACCTGAGTGAAAGGCAGAAGCTTTAACCCACTGAGCCATGCAGGCACCCACATTAATTGGTTTTTGAATGTTGAACGAACCTCATATCCTGGAACAAACCCCACATGCTCATGGTATCTCATTGTTTCCATATATTGCCAAATTCTATTTGCTTATTGTTTTAATAATTTAAAAAATATCTTAAAATTTTACATGTCAATTGTACCTCAATAAAGCTAAAATTAAGAAATACAAATACATTTAAATAAACAGAGAGAAAAGAATTTTGCATCTATATACATGTGGGATATCTACATTGTATCTAAATACACATTGTGATACACAATACATTACATATTCTGTATATATTATATATACATATATAGTATGCATATATGAGAGATTATATTATTTATAAATATTATTTGTAATATTTAATATTATAAATATTATTTCTATTATAATATATACATATTATGTCAGTCTATAGTTTTTTAATTTTTTTTTATCACTTGTCTGGCACTGTCTTTGTCCGGTTTTGATATCAGGGTAATAGTGGCTTGACTAAATGAGTTAGGAAGTGTTCTCTTCTATTTTCTGGAAGAGACTGTATAAAATTGCTGTTAATTCTTCTTTAAATATTTGGTAGTATTCACCAGTGAAATCATCTGGCCCTGGAGATTCCTTTTGGGGGAGTTTTTAAATTCTGAATTTAATTTCCTTAACAGCAATAGAGCTTTTTACATTAACTGTTTCATATTGGGTGAGTTGTGGAATTTGTATTTTCGAGGAACTGGTCCATTTTATCTATGTTGTCAAATATTTCTATATAGAGTTGTTCAGAGTATTTCCTTTTTGTTCTTTCAAATGTGTCTGCTTGGTCTTATTCCTGACATTAGGAATCTCTGTCTTCTTTCTTTTTTCCTTTGTCAGCTTTGCCTAGTCTTTGTCCATTTTATCCATATGTTTCAAAGAACTAGCTGTTTGTTTCATTGATTTTTCTCTATTGTTCTGTTTTCGATTTCATTCATTTCAGTCAAATCTTATCTTTATTATTTCCTTCCTTCTGCTAGCTTTGCATTTAGTTTTCTTTTTCTAGGATCTTAAGATCTTGATTATGGATTTAAGACAGTCTCCCTCTTTTAATGTAAACATTTAGGGTATAAGTTGCCTTTTCAGTTTGGCTTTAACTGCAGTCCATAAATTTTCATGTTGTATTTTCATTTTCAATGCATTTTTTTTAAATTTCCCTTGAGATTTCTTGAGGTGCCTGAATGGATCAGTCAATTAAGTGCCCGTCTTGATTTCGGCTTGGATCATGATCTCAGGGTTATGAGATTGAACCCTATGTGGGGCTCTGAGCTGAGTGTGGAGCGTGCTTAAGATTTTCTCTCCATCTCCTTCTGCCCCTCCCCACCCACACTCTCTTTCTTTAAAAAAAAAAAAAAAAGATTTCTTCTTTCATCCATGGATTGTTTAGAAGTATGCTGCATAGTATGCATACAACATACCCAAATGTTTGGGTATTTCCTGTTATATTAGTGATAGTAATTTCTAGTTTGATTGCAGTGTAGTTTGAGCACATACTCTGTATGATTTCAGTTCTTTAACATTTGTTGAAGTTTGTTTTATGGCACCAAATGTGGTCGACCTTCATGTCTGATCTGGTGGTGCTTGAGAAGAATGAGTGCTCCACTGTGCTGGGCGGTATGTTGTGTACATGTCAGTTCAATCTTGGTATTGTTGATTTTTTTTATCTTGGTATTGATGATTTTCTGTCTAATTTGTCTTGTTAATTGTTGAGGAGGGGTGTTGAAGTCTCCCACTAGAACTTTGACATGTTTTATGGTTATTTGATGTATATACATTTAAGCTTAATATGTCTTCCTGGTAGAAAGGGGCTCCTCGATGGGAGTTCAGCCTCCTACCTAAGCCACTACAGATAACACCCAGCCTGGAGCGGGAGGGGTGCCTCATTACTACACCCCACAGGCCTCCACTGACACATTGAGGGGATGGTCTCATTACTGCTGAGCCATGTTTAAATTCCTGATTCTCCCTAAGTCTCCTCTGACAATACCCCAACAAGGAGACAAAGGAATACCCTATTATTGCTGAGTGGAGGTGGAGATCTGGGCTCTCCATACAGTCTCCACTGACACAGCCGGGTGGGGGAGAGGTATTGCTTTTTATTTTCGCCCAGCAGGGATCCAAATCCTTGTTCCTCACTTGGCCTTCTCTGACACCACCCAGTGATGAGGCCATAGATTGGGGTGCCTCATTAGCAAGTGTGAAAGTCTAGGCTCTCCACACAGGCTTTGATGATAGAGGGTGTCATTTTCCTGTGGAGTATGGCTGACACAGAGTGGTTATTGTCTAAAAGTTTTCTGTCTTTGTAGGCTGTCTCTCTCCTGGTCCTTTGGCCACAAAGGACAGCTGGCTTTGTTAAAGACTTTTGTCACTCTGCCCTTATCTCTCTGCCTTATATTTGTTTTCCAAGAGTTTTTATGGTACTTAGGAGAAATAGGGAAAAGTGTATCTCCTCTATCTTTCCAGAAGCAGAATGTTTTCATTCTTAATATAATGAAATTTGTCAGACCTATTTGATGGCTTTTCACTTTGACTGATAGAAAGGATGTACCCATTTCAAGGTCAGAGAGAAATTTGCCATGGGATCTCTTAGTAATTTTATGATTTCATTTTTTGAATTCAAATCTTTGATCCATTTGAGACTTATCATCATGAACATTGTGAGGTATGAATCCAACTTTATATTTTTCCAAATGACTACCCAGTTTTTCCAACAGTTATTTCTATTTGATGTAGAGATATATCTTTGTTGAGAATTGTAAACGTCAACAACATAAAATATTCTTCTTTGGCTCATTTAATACTTTTTATCTAAGTTCTATCATTCCTATATTCAAAGTACACCTCTATTTTTTTTTTTTTGCATTTAGCTATTATGCCTTGCTTATTCTTTTACTGTTAACTTTCCTGAATCTTTATTTTAGGTCTGTTTCTAGTGTGCAACACAGACTTAGATTTTACTTTGTGATCTGATCTGAAAATCTCTTTTAAAAGATGAGTTTAGGGCACCTGGGTGGCTCAGTTGGTTGGGCAACTGCCTTAGGCTCAGGTCATGATCCTGGAGACCTGGAATCGAGCCCCACATCGGGCTCCCTGCTCGGCGGGAAGCCTGCTTCTACCTCTCTCACTCCCCCTGCTTGTGTTCCCTCTCTGGCTGTGTTTCTCTTTGTCAAATAAATAAATAAATAAATAAATAAATAAATAAATAAAGATGAGTTTAGCACATTTATATTTATTGATATGAAATATGTGTCTTCTTAGTCCTATTATATAATGTACTTACCTATTACATATACATTAAATTATTTTATTATTCTAATTTTGGCAAGGTTTGTATTTTTATTTACTGATTACTAAAATTGTGCAAAAGAGGCACCTGGCTAGCCCAATTGGAAGAGCATGTGATCTTTGATCTTGGGGTGGTGAGCTCAAACCCCATGTTGGGTGTAGAGATTACTTAAATTTTTAAAAAAGTAATAGAAAAATACATTAAAATTATGCATAAGATTATATGTTAAATCTTCTTCCCCCCTGGCTCTATGTACCGAGGACCTGAAACTGAGAGTCACTAGTCAGTCAGTCAGTCACATGTTGCTGGAGCTGCTGGAGAACTGGAATGGGGTTCATTAGCCACAGCCAGACTAACAGTTCATGAACAGTACACATATGTTTAATCTTTATAAAACAACTCTTGCCCCCTCCTTTTTTCAGATGTTCTTTATCTCTTCACTATGAACAGTGCCGGGGGAGAGAGGAGGAGGGTGGTTCTGCTCCCTCTTTCCCATTCCCTCCCTATCCTCTACATCCCAATTTAGGACATTTGTTTTCTTATTTTTTACCATGGTATACTTAATGCTTTTTTTATCCTTGTTTACCTTTGACTTAAGTGTGCTTAAAATCCTACCACTATGTTTGTCCGTTTAAAACATATCTTTAACTCTTGGAGTGCCTGGGTGGCTCAATCGGTTAAGTGACTATCTTTGGCTTAGGTCATGATCCCAGGGTTCTGGGATCGAACCCTACATCAGGCTCCCTGCTCAACCAGGTGCCCGCTTCTCCCTCTTCCACTGCTGCTCCCCCTGCTTGTTCTCTCTCTCTCTCTCAAATGAATAAATAAAATCTTTTAAAAATATTTAAGTCTTAACTATACAGAACAAACCAATGGTCACCAGAGGGGTGGTGGGAACAGGAATGGATGAAATGGGTGATGGGAATTAAGGAGAACACTTGTGAGGAGCCCTGGTGACGTGTAGAATTGTTGCATTATTGTATTGTACACCTGAAGCTAATATCACACTGTATGTTAACTAAACCAGAACCAGTATAAAAAGCCTGGGGCACCTGGGTGGCTCAGTCATTAAGCATATGCCTTCAGCTCAGGTCATGATTTCGGGGTCCTGGGATCGAGTCCTGCATCGGGCTCCCTGCTGAGCAGAAAGCCCGCTTCTCCCTCTCCCACTCTTTCTGCTTGTGTTCCCTCTCTATCTGTGTTTTCCCTGTCAAATAAATAAATTCTTTTAAAAAATAAAATAAAAAATAAAAAGCTTAATTTAAAAATAAATAAATAAAATGTTTAAGTACCTTTAACTCTATTGCATTCAAGACAACCTGCAAACTTTTTCTACTCTCTACTTTCTTTTTTTATTCATTCTACACCTTTTTAAATTCTCCTTTCCCTTTTCTACCCATTTCTTATAAGTGGTCAAGACATAAGACCTATTAGCTCTGCAATTATTTCCATCCAGTGCTCACCATCAGAACTTTAGCCAAAGTTTCCTGTCATCTCATGCTTAGTGAACCTCGTCCTCTAATAGATTCTTAGGCAAGTACTCAAGGGAACCCTGTGGGTGGTTACTGAATTTTTAACATGTGTCTCTAGTCCTCATACAGTTTAACTTGTCTAGATAAGCCTCGGCTCACATTTTCTCTTATTGGCAATCTTTTTTTTTTTTTAAGATATTTATTTATTTATTTATTTATTTATTTATTTATTTGACAGAGAGAAACACAGTAAGAGAGGGAACACAAGCGAGAGAGGGGAGTGAGAGGGAGAAGCAGGCTTCCCACCAAGCAGGGAGCCCAATGCGGGGCTCGATCCCAGGTCTCCGGGATCATGACCTGAGCCGAAGGCAGTCACTTAACCAACTGAGGCACCCAGGCACTCCTTCTTATTGGCAATCTTGTGGCTATTACTCCACTGTCTTCTGACTTTGGGTTGTCTTTGAGCAATGGACAAGTGTGACACCAACTGATTTCCTTTCCCTCACATAACATTTTGCCGTTACTGTGCAAGAGTCTTTCTTTATCTGTAAAAAGTCCAGTCATTTCCTAAGGTAAGTATCAGCATTGACATTCCATGTCAATTTTCCCTAGAATGCATAATGCATTGTGCTTTCTCAATGTAGAGAGCAAAATCTGTATTTCCAGGGAGGCTTTCTTAAATAATTTTTAAACTATTTTTTAAGATTTTATTTATTTATTTGAGAGAGAGAGAGAGAAAACATCAGAGGGAGATGCAGACTCCTGTGGAACTGAGAGCCCAATGTGGGACTCGATCCCAGGACCTTGGGATCATGATCTGAGCCAAAGTCTTAACCAACTAAGCCACCCAGGCACCCTTAAGAAAATTTTTAAATGTTTGTTCTGATTCACCCTTTTGGTTTCTTCCTTTTAGAGTCCAAGTATGCATATATTGGGTCTCCCTTACCTGTTTCTCTACTAATCACTTTCTTTTTTTTTTAATTAATTTTTATTTTTTCCATAACCTAGCCACCCTATCCCTCCCCCACCCCCAGCAACCCTCAGTTTGTTTCCTGAGATTAAGAGTCTCTTATGGTTTATCTCCCTCCCTGGTCCCATCTTGTTTCATTTTTCCCCTCCCTACTCCCCACAGCCCCCACTCTGCCTCTCAAGTTCTTCATATCAGAGAGGTCATATGATAATTGTCTTTCTCTGATTGACTTATTTTGCTAAGCATAATACCCTCTAGTTCCATCCACGTCATTGCAAATGGCAGGATTTCATTCTTTTGATGGCTGCATAGTATTCCATTATATATACACCACATCTTCTTTATCCATTCATCTGTTGATGGACATCTAGGTTCTTTCCATAGTTTGGCTATTGTGGACATTGGTGCTATACTGGTCACCTTTGATTAAAAGATAATTGATTTATTTTGTTGTGATTATATTATATATGGTTACCATTGTAACCATTTTAAAACTTTTTTTAAAGATTTTGTTTGTTTATTTATTGATTTATTTATTTATGTTAGAGAGAGAGAGTGCAGGGGAACACAGAGGAAAGGGCAAAGGAGAGGGAGAGAGAATCTCATGTTTACATTGGGCCCTCCTGGCTAATTCAAGATAATCTCCTCTCAAAAGCCTTAACTTAATCACATCTGCATAATTTCTTTTGCTATGTGAAGTAATGTATTCACAGATGAGAGGGATTAGGATTCAGACATCTTGGAAAAACCCTTGATTCTGCCCACCAAAATGGGGGGGCGGGCAATGGTTCCTTCCATCAAGAAGAACTAATTTGAGTAGAAAAGTCACTTGCATTGCTCTGGGTTTTCTGCACTTTACAAGATTATAAAATAGCACAAAAACAGTGAAAGGAGCAGAACCAGGAGAGAACAATCCAGAAGGTGGTGCTTAGTGTTTCATTACACTCCAGAATTTTCCACTGAAGATACCCAATAATCTTTTGGGTACATTTCAAAGTCTTTCACAGTTCATTCTGGTATCTTAAATTCATTTCATCCTTTTATTTCTATTTTTAATTTCTCTTTTCCCATCTCTAACCTCTGTATATCTTATTGTGCTTCCTGCTCCATTCTCTCTTGGGCTCCTTTTAATTTAGTATTAATTTCTTTTTTATGATTTATTTATTTATTTGAAAGAGAGAGAACACACATATTGAGAGTAGGGCGAGGGGCAGAAGGAGAGGGAGAGAGAATCTCAAGCAGACTCCCCACTGAGCATAGTCCAATATGGGGCTCAATCTCAGGACTCTGAGAGCATAACCTGAGCTGAAATCAAGAATCAGATGCTTATCTGACTGAGCCACCCAGGCACCCCTGTTCATTTCTAATTGTTTTGTTTTGTTTTTTCCTTCTATTCCCTAATATCTCCTAGTCACTATCCATCCATTTCTTCATCTTCTCTGGTCATTTCTATCCCAAGGTCCTAAATTACTTCTGCTTTGTGGTCATCATCATAGCTTCAGGTCCCTAAGGTACTTATCATTAATAATAGTATTAGTATTAGTATTAGTATTAGTATTAGTATTAGGAAGATTAGGTTACAATTTTCTCCCACCTTTGAAACTATTTTTCTGATGTATTTTCTTCATCTGCAGAAAAATTCTATTATTTCTTTTCTTTTCAAGATTTTTCCTCTAGCATTCTACATGAATGTGCAATTGTACCTATTACGTTACTGATAGCTTAATTGGATTGTATGATCTTGAACCAGCTATTAGAGGGGAATCCCAGATGTTGGTGGTGTTGGGATACATGCCTCTGGGGCTCCCTCTTCTGCAGCTGAGCCGAGCTGCTAGTGTTGAAGGGCTCTTCCCAAGCTCACAAATGCATGGAAATTAAGCAACATGCTCCTAGATGACCAATAGGTCCAAGAAGGAATCAAAAGGGAAATCAGGAAATACTCTGAGATGATTGAAGATGACACAATGTACCAACATTGGTGAGAGGACAGTTAAAATAATGCTTAGAGGGAGACCTATGGCTGCAACTGCCTATGTACAGAAAGAGGAAATATCTCAAATCCATAACCTAACGTTCTGGGGTGTCTGCCTTCGGCTCAGGTCATAATCGCGCGATCCCAGGATTGAACCCTGCATCAGGCTCCCTGCTCAGCGGGAAGCCTGCTTCTCCCTCTCCCACTCCCCCTGCTCCTTGCTTGTACTCCCTCTCTCTCTCTCTCTATATATATATATATGTATATATATATGTATATATTTATTTAGGCCTGCATATATATATGTATATGCAGGCCTAAATAAATATATATATGCCCCCTTGCATATATTTATTAAATAAATAGAATATTTTAAAAAATAATAACCTAATGTTCTACCTTAAGACACTAGAATAAAAGAGCAAAGTAAGACTAAAGGAGGGTCCTTTCCCAAGCCCTGAGGTTCTTCAGCATCCCTGCCCATGCCAGCAGCTCCTGCCCCCTTGGGAGATGCTGAGCATGTCTTCCAGGGATGCCTTCTCTTCCCTGGAAGGCAGGCTCAGCATCTCCCAAGGGGGTTGTTTCCAGGATGGCCACTTCTGGGCCCTCTCCAGGCCCATCCACTCCTTCTCTCCCCTCCTCCCACTGATTTTCAGTCCTATTCACCGGCCAGGACCTGCCCATTAGGACCCCCTCCCACTCCTGACTCCATGCCCCATTGCGGTCCTGATGCCTCACTGTGACACCTCTGGGCTACAGTTAAATGTAATTTGGGTCTTGGGGCTTTCCTCTCTCTCTCCTAGCTTCACTAAAGGCACAGTTCTGTTTTGACTTGGCATAGGGGAGGGCAGGCAGAAGCAGGGAGGTCTAGAACTAAGCTCCTGCCTGGTGCTCCTAGGAGCTTTATCACCCAGTAACTCAGTCTTGACCACAGCTCAGACAAGGAGGGTACAGGAAGCTATCCCACTGTACGGGGCTTGGGGGAAGGGGCACTAGGCTGTACTCACATGCCTTTCCCACCAAGGAGGAGAGGATATGCCCCCTTGCATGCTCAGTACCACCTTTTTCCCTGGGATTCTTGAACCAGGATATAATACTGCAGTCCAGATCTAATGCTAACTACCCAGAACTAGCACCAGATCCCACAAGTAAAAGCACAGATCTCAACAAGCTTTCTTTGGCTTTAGACACAAGCTGCAAGTTCAGGGGTCTCCACATCACCTGCACTTCTGGCCAGCTGGTTACAAATCTGGGGGCTCCCCTGATCCCCTCAGTGTCAGTAATTCACTCAGGTGCCTCACGGAATTCAGGAAAGTATCAAACTTACAGTTTTATTATAAAGGATATAAATCAAGGGGACTCTGGGTGGCTCAGTCTGTTAGGCATCTGCCTTTGACTCACATCATGATCCCGGGGTCCCGGGATTGAGTCCCACCTCGAGCTCCCAGCTCTGAGGATTCTGCTTCTCCCTCTGCCTGCTGCACCCCCTGCTTATGCTAGCTCTCTCAAATAAATAAATAAAATCTTAAAAAAAAAGGCTGTAAAAAGACCCAGCCAAATGAAGAGACACATAAGGCCAAGTCTGAAGAAAGACCCAAACACAGAGCTTCCATGTGTTCTCTCCCAGCATCAGGACAAAACACCCTCCTTGCATGTAAAGGTATTCACCAACCAAGCAGGTCACCTGAGTTTTTATTGGGGTTTCATGATATAGACACAGTTGCTTGGTCTGCTGGCCATGTGATTAAACTTAGTCTGCAGCCCCTCTTCTACCCCGAGGTCAGGTCAGGCAGTTCAGCTGACATCCCCTCAAAGTCCTGAGCAGACGTCTAATCACACACTTGGTCTTCCTGAGTCATCTCGTTAGCATAAACTCGGGTGTGGCCCTAGCACCACACCATGAATAACACCTCTCCTGCCACTTAGAAAATTCCCCTCACTTAGAAGCTTCATCCCAGGAACCCAAGACAAAGAGCAGACAAATTCTTTATTGCAGCACATAAGGACTTTCGGGTAAGTGTGCCCAGAACAGTGGGAGGCTAAAACCTGTCATCAGAGCAGCCAAAGAGACCAAGAAAGAAGGGCCCCGGAAAGAGAGGATGGCAGACAGGAGAGCTATTTCCATAAAGAGCTTTCTTGAGACTTGTTTCTCTGGCCTCAGAAGATAAGCCAGAAATGGGCAATTCCAGGTCCAGGAGACAAGTTACTCATTGGGGAAAATGTTCTTCCCCCTTTGAAGTGATTTTGGAGTATGGCTGCAAGTGCCCTGGGTTCCCATGTGATAGAAAGCTCTGAACCTTGCTCCAAGGAAGGACCAGGTGACCCCCAAGGGTCCCTGAAAATCACAAGAGCCCAGCACAGTGCCCAGACTTCAACACACACTCAGTTAACATAGAGTCTGTCTGTGTCACTGTCTTTCCAGGTTTGGGCATATTATGGTGGGGGGGGGGTGGATGAAGGAGTAGCAGGGGAGCCCACCATCATATACAAGAGTATGCACTACCAAATATAGTCACAGACATAGTCCACAAAACTCCCTCTGGGAAGGGCTCACTGTTCATCTTTCCTCCTCATGTCTCCTCTTGCCATGGGCTGGGTCACTACTAGGCTCTTTTCCCATAGTACCAGGCTCTTAGCCTCAAATTTTCATGCACAACCCCCGAATGAGACTCCAGGACAACCCTGCTCAGCCAGAAACTCACTAAGGCAAATGTTGAGTGAGGCACCAGGAACTCCTGGCCTCTGTTCTCCACAGCCCAGAGTTGAAGCTTTGACCTCTCCTTCCTCAACATCCCTTGAATCCACTGTTAAAAGGGCCTTCTTTGGAAAGGTGGACTGGGGTGAGACAATTCCTCTTGCTTTACCAGCCAAACCTGAGCCGAAGGCTGAGGCTTTAACCCACTGTGCAGGGAGCCTGATGCGGGGCTCAATCTCGGGGACGCTAGAATGAGGACCTGAGGCGAAGGCAGACAATTAACAACTGAGCCACCCAGGTGCCCTGAAATGTAACTTTTTTTTAATATTTTATTTATTTATTTGATGGAGAGAAACACAGCCAGAGAAGGAACACAAGCAGAGAGACTGAGAGAGGGAGAAGCAGGCTTCCTGCCGAGCAGGAAGCCCGATGTGGGGCTTGATCCCAGGTCTCCAGGATCATGACCTGAGCCGAAGGCAGTCGCTTAACCAACTGAGCCACCCAGGTGCCCCTGAAATGTAACTTTTAAAAAAAAACTTATGCATCAGCTCTAAGTTTTTACTTTCTTTCCCCCACTGTTATTTCTTTTTTTTTAAGACTTTATTTGACAGAGAGAGAGATCACAAGTAGGCAGAGAGGCAGGCAGAGAGAGGAGGAAGCAGGCTCCCCGCTGAGCAGAGAGCCCAATGTGGGCCTCGATCCCAAGACCCTGAGATCATGACCTGAGCCAAAGGCAGAGGCTTTAACCCATTGAGCCACTCAGGCACCCCCCCCCACTGTTATTTCTTGAATCTTATATCTTCCACTTTCTTGGATTCTTGGGGGCAAGTGACAGGTAGTGTGAACCTACATGTGCTCAAAAATGTCTTTATTTTGGGGCACCTGGGTGTCTCAGTTGTTAAGTGTCTGCCTTCGCCTCAGGTCCTCATCCTAGCATCCCCGGGATTGAGCCCCGCATCAGGCTCCCTGCACAGTGAGAGGCTTGCTCCTCTCTCTCCCCTGGCTTGTGTTCCTTCTCTCGCTGTGTTTCTCTATGTCAAATAAATAAATAAAATCTTTATTTAAAAAATGTCTTTACTTTGATCCCCACTTGAATGCTAGTTTGGCTGGGTATTGGATTCTAGGTTAAAAATATTATTTGTTTGTTTGTTTGTTTGTTGTTTTTGCTTTTTTGTTTTGTTTTATTTTTGCCTTTCAGAATATTAAAGGACTTACTCTACTATCTTCCAGTGCTCAGGGTTAATGATAGAGATGTTCAATGTCAGGTTGATTTTCATTCTCTTGTAATAACTTATTTCCTCTCTTTGGAAGCTAGTAGGATTTTCCTCTCATCTTTGATATTCCAGACTTTTTTTTTAAAGATTTTATTTATTTATTTGACAGAGAGAAACAGAGCCAGAGGGGGAACACAAGCAGGGGGAGTGAGAGAGGGAGAAGCAGGCTTCCCGCCGAGCAGGGAGCCCGATGTGGGGCTCGATCCCGGGTCTCCGGGATCATGACCTGAGCCGAAAGCAGTCGCTCAACCAACTGAGCCACCCAGGTGCCCCCAGACTTTTTTTTAAAAGATTTTATTTATTCACTTGGGAGAGAGAGAGCACAAGCAGAAGGGAGAGGTAGAGGGAGAAGCATACACCCCAGTGAGCAGGGAGCCCAATGTGGACCTTCATCCTGGGATCCTGAGATCATGACCTGAGCTGAAGGCAGATGCTTAACCGACTGAGCTATCCAGGTATCCCTGGTTTTCCAAACTCTTCCTGGTCAGAAGGCTGTTGCTTTCTTCAATTCTGAATTCCCACTCACCATCCCATCCTTTCTTTGGGTACTTCTCTCTGGACCAAGTATTCACACCTTCAAATTTAGTTTGGGGACAAATGCTATGTTCCAATGATGGTGATCTTATTTTCCCATGCCATTATAAATTTTTTTCCCTTTCCTTTTCTTTCTTTTTTCTATCTTTTCTAATTAAGCAAGAATTATCTGTTATTTAACGGGATTTCAGTTAGGAGGGAGGTCAAATGGGGGTGCTCAGTCCTCCATCTGGCTCTGATTTTATGTTTTCTCTCTTTGGAACTTTTGCCATATAGATATTGGAATTTCTGGGCCTACCCTCCACATCTCATGACTTTTAACTCACAGTTTTCTATTTCTTTGTTGTTCTCTCTAAGCCTGAGGGGAATTCTTTGATTTGATTCTCCATGTTGTGAATTTCTCCTTACCTATGTTGGTGTTGATATTCACTCCATCTATTCAGTGTTGGAAGTTAATCTTTGGTTTTGATCAATTACAATTATTTTTAATGGATAAAATATACTCTATTATCTCTCTGGAGATAGAAATTATAGTTATTAGAATATCTTTGTTTTCTCTATTGATTTCCTTTGGTTCTAATCCTTCTAGGTCACCTTTGATGTCACTCTACTGTGGCGCTGATCTTCTTAGATGTTTGGTGACTCTTGGCCATCTGCCATCCTTGTATCTAAAAATCTCTACTGGCTTGCCTATTCTATTGATCATGCCTGCTCCTCATGACTACTGGGTGGGGTGTGCTCCACTCTTCCTAGAGTGTAGAGGTGACCTGTCCTTCCTGGACAGTCAGTCATCACTGGGGTAGTCACTGCCTTGCTTCTCTGGACCAAGTATTCACACCCTCAGATTTAGCTTGGGGGCAAATACTATGTTCCAATGATGGTGATCTTATTTTCCCATGCCACTATGAATTTTTTCCCTGTCCTTTTCTTTCCTTTTTCTGTCTTTTCTAATTAAGCAAGAATTGTCTGTTATTTAACGGGATTTTGGTTAGGAGGGAGGTCAAATGGGGGTGCTCAGTCCTCCATCTGGCTCTGATCTGCATTTTTAGCAAAACAACTAAGTTTGGAAGTTTGAAACTAACGACATTAGGGCTGAGAGATTTCTTAATGTAAATATATTTCAGCAGAGTTAATGAAAACTTGGAGTGCTTACAAAGTTGGATATATTACATGTGTGACAAATTATATATAAACCAGATTTCATTTCCTGTTTTTTTTTTCAATCAGCAAAGAAAAAATGGCAAGAAAACCAAGTCTCCTGTATTTTAGCTATGCATTTTAAGGGATAATGCATATTTAAACATTTTCAGCATTTGCTGTTAAAATGAATAAAAACTTCACAATAAAATCCCCCCAAAGTGTAAAGTTCCAGTCGGCAACAAGCCCCTTGTTCGGATATGGTCCAGGCTTTGCCTCACAGGGCCTGTAGGTCTGGAGCTGCTGCTGTTAGCAACCACACTGCATTCCTCTCACTTGTCTCTCATCACTATGGTGATTCTTGTTAAATAAAGTGAACAGTCCTGATCATGTGCCCGGACGCCTTGTCATTTTTTTTTCCTGTGGCTGTCAGTTTCCACAAAACAGCAGCCATCTAGTCAATAACTCTTTGCTAAATGCCTACTATGCGCTCACTCCTAGAGGCACAAAGATGAAAAGGACAAAATGCTTTGCCTCAAGGACGCTCTCTACAGGGAAGAAAAGGCGAATGACGTAGATTCTGTGGGTCACAGTGGACCCCAGCTTTACGTATTTTGGTAGTTATGGAACTTAAAAATGTTTCATGTTTGTGTAGGTATAATCATTTTCCAACCATTTTTAATTTTTGAATAGGAGAAAAGTTACAGGGTTCAAGAATCAAGTGACAACGAGAAGTTATTCTCATCTGCTGTTTCAACTCAGCTCACGCCCTCTCTGGGTAACCATTTTTATTAGATTCTTGTTTCTACTTCTAATGTTTCCTTATGCAATCATATATGAATATGTATTTTAATTTTCCTGTCCTAAAAAGGCTGCCATGGT
Organism: Spilogale gracilis; assembly: GCA_004023965.1. Taxonomy (NCBI): domain Eukaryota; kingdom Metazoa; phylum Chordata; class Mammalia; order Carnivora; family Mephitidae; genus Spilogale; species Spilogale gracilis. The sequence goes on from PITA01020392.1 coordinate 25,674, forward strand.
ATGTATGTACTAATATATCCTGGAGATCTTTTCCTTTTCTTTCTTTCTTTTTAAATGATTTTATTAATTTATTTGACAGAGAGAGATACAGCAAGAGAAGGAACACAAACAGGGGGAGTTAGAGGGAGAAGCAGGCTTCCCGCCAAGAAGGAGCCGAAGGCGGGGCTCTATCCCAGGGCCCTGGGATCATGGCCCAAGCTGAAGGCAGACACCCAAAGACTGAGCCACCCAGGGGCTCCCTGCAGATCTTTTCATGTGGGTCCCCAGAGACCTCCCTTGCTGCCTCTCATAGATACTCAGAGTCCCCTGGGTGGATGCCTTAGGACATTAACTAGCCCCTTATCTTGGAATGTTTCCAATCTTTTGCCATTACAATGAATGCCCCCATGAATAATCTTGTACATCTGCCATTTGTATGCATGCTGGGGTGTTTGCAGAATCGATTTCCAGAAGGAAGATTGCTGTCTCAAAGGGTATAGATTGCATCTATAATTTTGGCAGATTTTGCCAGCCGTCCCCCTGCAGTGTGCAAACCACCTTATTCCCTTCCAGCAATGTCTGAGAGCAGCTCTTTCAAATCCTCCCTTGTCTTTGGGTCCCAAGGAGCCCTACTTGCACCTTCTCCTCGCAGTGTTGCCTTTGTTCCCATCCTATCCAGATTTCCATTAGCACAAGGAAAGCTGCCCTTAAGCAGACAGTGTGTTCTACTTTCTTCATGGTGCACCCAATGAGGAATGTTTGAAGGGAACCCAGACTGTTTAAGGGATGCTGTTGGAGCACCGGGTGGCTGGGGGCCAGGTCCAAGCTGCTGAACAGTGGGAGGGAAGATGGGGAACAGATTGTGGAGAACTTGGACGGCTATACACCAATAGCTTGGATTTTTCCCACAGGCCATGGGCAGCCACCGAAAGTTTCCCAGTGGGGCCAGCAGACGGTGAAAGCCACGTCCGGGCAGATGTTAATTTCAAGGGGCCTGTGCTGGATGGGGAAGAGACTAGAGACTGGACTTTTTGATTCTGAGCATGGGCCTGCTATGGTTTGCCGTGGGAATAAATGTGTAATTCCACCATTTGGCCGTTGTCTGTCGCCTCACGTGGAGGGGTTCTGGGAGAGAATCCCCACTCCGGGAGGGGTCATGTCCCTATTATGTGTTCCGACAGGAAGCTGTGAGGGGCCACTTTCCCACTTGGCTTATGAAGAGCTGTCCTCATCATCACCATTCAACGCACAGTAACTGAAACACTGAGTCACTTCAAGCTCACCAAGTGACTGGAGCCTTTGAATCAAGATTTCTTCTCCCTCAATCTTGTGATAATTTCTCCCACCTTTGAAGGTGAGGCCATCCCCGGTCCCAGAGAGCCGTGAAGAGCAGGTGTCAGATCCGAGACAGGAAGGCCAGCCTCCTGAGGTTTTGCTTAGCCCTTTTCTACCCACAGAGTGACCTTGCCAAACCCCGTCGCCTGCCTCCTGAGGGGGCTGGGAGCCTGGGTGCTGTGTGTGGTTTCCATGGCAGTGGGCTGCGGGCACAGGCAGCCAGGTGGCTCACTGGCTCGGCTCGGTGCTGGATCACCTGCTTGGCTGTTGGCAGCCACCCCCTTCGCTCCTCTTGGCTCCTGAAGCTTTAGAATGTCTTTTGTTACCCCCCTTTATGAGTCTGATCTCTGTGTGAGAGGACCTTCAAGTTCTGAGCCTATAAAAAGTGTGACTTTGTCTCCAAGTGGATTGAAGAGCAAGAATTCAGAATGCCAGGGTGGAAAAGTACTGGGGGACAGCACGTCTCTCTCTCTCTCTCTCTCTCTCTTTCTCTCTCTCTTTCTCTCTCTCTCTCTCTCTCTCTCTCTCTCTGAAGTGAGCATAGGACTTGGGGATGAGGCTGAGCTTCGGGCAAAGGGCAGTGGGAGGAGTCTTCCGCAGTGGAAAGACAGGCTCACTCCCCAAAGGACTCCGGAATCGTCCTCACCGATGCGATGGGCACCAGGCTCTCAGAATTCAGGGTCTGCCCATGTTTGTTTGTCTGATCTCTTTATTTAATTAACTGCAGGTGACTGTGCCTTGCTGTAGCCCAGAGATGCCGGTTTAGTCAATGTCCTTGGTTTTCCAGTGAGGACATGTTATCACAAGATCCCAGGAATTGAGGGCCAGGGGAGGGAAGGAAAGGATCTCAGTGCAGAAGGAATTCAAATTGGGGTACAAGTTCATTTGTGTTTTCTCAGCCAGGGCTGCTTGCTTCAGCAGGTGGGGGTTTGCTCTGTTCCCGTGGGGTTGAGACCAGCCAGCTCCTTGGGCAAGGGACCCTGTGGGCCCTGCCCAGCAAGGAGGATGCCAGGCTCCAGGATCTGTCCTCTGGTGGGGGGGGGGGGGGGGGTTGTGGAGGACTGGCGATCTCTGTACCGAGTCAGTACTTAAAAGAATCCCACAACAGGGACAGAGACAAAAGCTCAAGGTCAGGGACAAGGATTCCATCTTGGGAAGGGAAGATGCTCTGAGTGAATTCCATCTGATACAGTCACAAAGGCACCAGTGATGGGGGCTATTGGATCCCAGAGCTTGAGGCCACATGTTCTTGTTGGACATAGTGAAGAATCACCAGACAGAGTGAAGTACCCCATGCCACTGGGAAACAAAAACAAACAAACTCCACTTAAACCTGCATAGGAGTCAGAGCAGATTGATTTTGTTTTCTTAAGGGGCAAAACGGTCTTTGTCCTAATCATCTGCAGTTAAGTCATGAACAGAGACAAGGAAATTCCCTTTGGTAAACGCACAAACTAATTAAACACATTGCTTTGCTTTGCATTCTGACTAGGAAAAAGACAAGGGAAGAAGGAAAGTATTCGTAAATCAGTCCTCCTATTAGTTCTTGACCAATGTTTCTGAGCACTTCATTGCTTTTTTTTGGCCTGGGAGGAGGCTCCTAGGGAAGGTGAGTTTGCTGGCGATTTGGGGAAGCAAGCAGCTGGGCGGGGATAGCTGGAGGCCTGAGGACCTGGCCTTGCACTGGTGAGGTGGGTGGAGAGCTGGGGAGGAGGAAAAGTTGACACAAAGGTGCAGAGGTGAGAAGAGAGGGAAGACCAGTCCAGGCCCAGAACTGGGGACAAAGCTGCTGGAGTGAGAGAAGTGAGGAGAGATGGGCAGAGCCCACCAGTCTAGAGGGTGGGCACCAGGCTTCCCACAGGGGAGGCCTTTAAACAGGGAAAGGGGGCTTCTCAGAGATCCTGTAGCTGGCAGGTGGGATAGCGAAGACAAAGCTGTCACGGGGACAGGGACCCCAATGAGATGGTTGCGCAGAAGCCAGAAGGAGAAGAGGTAGGGGCATGGGCTGGAGGGCTGGGTACAGATTGGAGAGACCCCCTCCCCCCCAAGGATGGGCTAACTGAATGGGAGCAGGAGGGAGGAGACCCCTAGGTTTCTCGTGTCGACAGACCCAAGGCAGGCCATGTGGTGCCCCAGGATGAGGACCCGGTGGGAGAGCCCCTGGGTGGGGGCAGAGGGAAGGAGAATGATGAGTCTGAGTTTCATGATGGTTTTAGGCCCTACATCAGTCAGGGCCTCCCAGGGAAAGAGAATCAGCCTATACACAAAAACAGAAAGAGAGAGAAAGAGGAGATTGATTTATTTATTGCAAGACTTACATGATTCTAGGCTGCCCGGGCTGGTCTGAAACCTGCAGAAGAAGCCATGAGGACGGCAGGCTTGTGAAGCATCAGGGAGGAGCTGACCCTGTAGCCCATGGGCCAGATTTCTTTTTACTTGGGAAGTTGTGCTGTTAAGGCCCATCCAGATTATCAAGGGTAGTCTCCCTTACTTGAAGTTAACTAGCCGTAGGGATGAGTCACATCTGCAAAACACCCATGAAACAGGGGTGCCTGGGTGGCTCAGCTGTTAAGCGTCTGCTTTGGGCTCAGGTCACAATCCTGGAGTCCCAGGATTGAGCCCCACATTGGGCTCCCTGCTTGGGGGGAAATAGTTTTTTTTTGTTGTTTTTGTTTTTGTTTTTGTTTTTTAAGATTTTATTTATTTGACAGAGAGAAACACAGTGAGAGAGGGAACACAAGCAGGGGGAGTGAGAGAGGGAGAAGCAGGCTTCCCGCTGAGCAGGGAGCCCGATGTGGGACTTGATCCCGGGTCTCCAGGATCATGATCTGAGCCGAAGGCAGTCGCTTAATCAACCAAGCCACCCAGGCGCCCCGGGAAAACAGTTTGGAGACTCCTCAAAAAATTAGAAATAGAAATACCATATGATCCAGCAATTATGTTTTGGGAGACTTTTCTGAAGAAAACGAAAACACTGATTTGAATAGACATACGCACCCGTGTTCACTGCACCATTATTTATAATAAACAAGATATGGAAACAACCTAAAAGTCCATCAGTGGATGAATGGCTAAAGAAGAGGTTGTATATAGATACACACTGAAATATTACTCAGCCATAAAAAAAGAATGAAATCCTGCCATTTGTGACAACATGGGTGAACCTTGAGGGCATCAAGCTAAGTGAAATACATCAGGCAGAGAAAGAGAAATACCATTTGATCTTACTTATATGTAGAATCTAAAAATGAAAAAAAATGAAAACTGATTTCGTAGATACAGAGAACAGACTGGTGGTTGTCGGAGGCAGGGAAGGTAGGGGGCAGTTGGCCAAATGGTTGAATGGGGTCCAAAGATACAAACCTGTGGTTATAAAATAAGTAAATTCTGAGATGTAAGGTATAACACAGTGACTCTAGTTAATAATACCGTATCATGTATTTGAAAGTTGCTAAGAGAGTGACAAAGAGGTTTTTTTCTTCTCTTTTCTTAAAAGTTCTCATCACGAGAGGAAAACTGTAAATATGTGTGAGACTCACCACTGTGACCCTTTTGTAATATATGCAAATATCAAATGATTATGTTGTAGACTTGGAACTAATATAATGTGATATGTTCATTATATCTCATTTTTTAAAGATTTTTATTTTATTTATTTGACAGAGAGAGAGATCACAAGTAGGCAGAGAGGCAGGCAGAGAGAGAGGAGGAAGCAGGCTCCCTGCTGAGCAGAGAGCCCGACGTGGGCCTTGATCCCAGGACCCTGAGATCATGACCTGAGCTGAAGGCAGAGGCTTAACCCACTGAGTCACCCAGGTGCCCTATATATCATTAAAAAAAAAAAAAAAAAAGAGGGGAAAAGAAACTTCTTTTAATTTATAACAATGGAAATTGGGAGTAGTAATTTGAATTATTGGCCCCAACTCTTCAACCCTCCCTGCACACACATCCTTGCCACAATCTCATTGTGAGTAGGATGCACTTTCCCACCCCTTGACTCAGCCAATAGAGCCTTAGCAGATACAATGCAAGCAAAAATCTGAAATGTGTTTGTGTGGTCAAGGGTGCCCTCTCCCGGCCCCTGCCATCACCTGGTGACAAGCGTGTTCCTGCCAGCCCCCGGACAAGGACGAAAGACATGAGGAGCACAGCTGTCTGTCCTGCCCACAGCATGGAGCGGAGCCACACCAGCCAACCCACAAATGCGCAAGTAGGGGATAAATAGTGGTAACTGTATGCCATTGACACTTGGAGATGATTTGTTGGGCAGCGTAACCGTGGTGATAGCTAGCTGATACTTGGAGGGGCAGGGGACAGCGGTCACCGCCACAGACGCGAGGAGTAATTCATGAGTCGCTGCCTTATTAATATGCCTTCCTCGCTGGTAGATAGAACATTCCACTCTGGTAAAAGTCACTGCTTCCATGGGTGACGAGCACACTCTCATATGCCGATGGTGGGTGGGTAAACAGGTGCCTTGTAGACAGCAGTTTGGGGATAGCTATCAAGATCCTAAAAAAATGCTGGGTTCCTGGGTGGCTCAGTCAGTTAAGGGGCTGATTCCTGATTTCAGCTCAGGTCTTGATCTCAGGGTCACGAGTTCAAGTCATGCATGGGACTCCACCCCAGCATGGAGCCTACTTAAAAAAAAAAAATCCTAAAAAATGTTCATGTCTACTGATCTAGTTGATCTCATTTCTGAATATTGATCCTAAGGGAGTCATCCTAAAAAGAGGAGAAGCTTTATTAAAGCACAATGGCAGTGTGGTTTCTAATAGAAAGGAGCATTGACTTCACTCTTACCCTTTTACGATTTTCACATGCAATTCTCATGAGATGCTCACAACCTCTGTGAGGTTTTGCAGACAAGGATCAAGAGACTGAGTCACCTTCCCGAGGCCCTTCAAACTCAGACCTCTGGTTCCAGGGCCCACAGTCTTAACCTCTGTGCTCTACTACCTAAAGTGGCCAAAAGAAAATATGTGTTTTGTTCACATTCTGGAATGTTATGCAGCCATTTAAAAATACAGTATACCATCATTTTTTAAAATGCTTCAAAAATAGATGATGATTTAAAGCTATACAGAAAAAAAAACTGACCATCTAAAATCTTTCTTGAAATAAGGTAGAGTAGAAATACGTTAATAAATGGAAACAAAATATGTATACAACCACACGTGCAAATTAAAACTACAAGGTATTTACTACACACCCACCAAGACGCTCACATTTAAATGAATCCACAAGGGGCACCTGGATGGCTCAGTTGGTTAAGCATCTGCCTTCAGCTCAGGTCATGGTCCCGGGGTCCAGGGGTCAAGTGCCCCTCCTCCCTGCACCCCTTGAGGGCAGGCTCCTTGCTCAGCAGGTAGTCCGCTTCTCCCTCTAGATCTGCCCGCCCCTCCCCCTGCTCGTGCTCTCCCTCTCGGTCAAATAAATAGATAAAATCTTTTAAAAATTAAAATAAAATAATAAGGTTGTGGAACCCATACATTGTTAGTAGGAGTGTAAATTGACACAGCCTTGTGAACGATTCTTGGGCAGTTTCTCATAATGTTAAACATTCCTATGACCCAGCAATTTCACCCCTAGCGATTGACCTGAGAGAAATGAAAACATGTATCTACACAAATCCTTGGACCAGAACGTTGATTGCAAATTGAAATGACTGGAATGTTCAACAAGGAAATCGATAAACAAACTGTGGTATATTCACTCAGTGGAACACCACTCAACAAATTTTTTTTCTTGGTGTTCAGTGATTCATTACTTGCATATAACACCCAGTGCTCTTTACAACATTTGCCCTCCTTTTTTTTTTTATTGTTACTTAAATTTTTTTCCAGTGTTCCAGGATTCATTCCCCATTCCCCACACCCAGTGCTCCACGCATTAGGTGTCCCCAGTACCCAGCACCAGGCTCTCCCATCCCTCCACCCCCTCCCTCCAAGTCCCTCAGTTTGTTTCTGTGTCCAAAGTCTCTGTTGTTTCGTTTTTCTCCCTGGATTACCCTGCTTCCCATTTACTTTCCTTCTCCCACTGTCCTCCAGGTTACCCCTCATGCACTGCAAGTAAGTGAAACCATGTGATACTTGACTTTCTCTATTTTGCTTATTTCACTCAGCATAATCTCTTCCAGTCCAGTCCATGTTGCTACAAAAGTTGGATATTCATCCTTTCTGATGGAGACATAATATTCCATTGTATATATGTACCACATTTTCTTTATCCACTCACCTGTTGATGGGCACTTTGGCTCTTTCCACAGTTTGGCGATTGTGGCCATTGCTGCGATGAACATTGGGGTACATATGGCCCTTCTTTTCACTACATCTGTATCTTTGGGGTAAATGCCCAGTAATGCAATTGCAGGGTCATAGGGTAGCTCTATTTTTAATTTTTAAAGAAATCTCCACACTGTTTTCCAAAGTGGCTGCACGAGTTTACATTCCCACCAACAGTGTAAAAGGGTTCCCCTTTCTCCGCAGCCTCTCCAACACTTGTTGTTTGCTGACTTGTTAATTTTGGCCATTCTGACTGGTATAAGGTGGTATCTCAGTGTGGTTTTGATTTGAATTTCCCTGCTAGTGATGCTGAACATTTTTTCATGTATCTGTTAGCCATTTGTATATCTTCTATGGAGAAGTGCCTCTTCATGTCTCTTGCCCATTTTTTGATGTGTTCATCTTCTTTTTGGATGTTGAGTTTGAGTAGTTCTTTATAGATCTTGGATACCAGCCCTTTGTCCGTAGTGTCATTTCATTTGCCCTCCTTAATACCAACCACTGGCCTACCCCATCCCTTCACCACCCTCTCCCCTCTGAAACCCTCAGGTTGTTTCCTGGAGTCCACAGTCTCTCATGGTTCCTCTCCCCCTCTGATTTCCTCTCCTTCAGTTTTCCTTTCCTTCCCCTATATCCTCCATACTATTCCTTATGTTCCACATATGAGTGGAACCATATGATAATTGTCTTTCTCTGCTTGACTTACTTCATTTAGCATAATCCCCTCTGGTACCATCCATGTCAAGGCAAATGGTGGGTATTCATTCTTTCTGATGGCTGAGGAATATTCCATTGTATATATGGACCACATCTTCTTTACCCAGTCATCTGCTGAAGGGCATCTCGGCTCCTTCCACAGTCTTGCTACGCACACTGGGGCACCCACTTTGGGAAACAGTATGGAGTTTCCTCAAAAAGTTAAAAATAGAGCTTCCCTATGACCCAACAATTGCACTACTGGGTATTTATGCCAAAGATGCAGATGTAGTGAAAAAGAAGGGCCATATGTACCCCATACATATGGGGTATGTTCATAGCAGCAATGTCCACAATAACCACTCAGTAATTTAAAAAGGAATGGTTTGCTGATAGGTGCGAAACCAAGGAAGAACCTCCAAAACGTGTTCTTTAACCAGACAAGCCAGATTCAAAAGAATACATAGTTAATGATGCATTAATATGAAGTGGAAAACCAGAGGGAAAAAACCCACAAAAACTTAATATTCTGGAAGAGAAATCAGCATAGTGGTTGCTTGGGGTGGGAGAGCAGATAGAGTGGAAAGAGAAAGGATAGAATTTTCTGGCAGTGATGACAATGTTCTATAGCTAGATGGTGGTGTGGGTTACACAGATATATAAATATTTGTTAAAAATCACTGAATACTACACTGAAGATCTGTGCTTTTCACTAAACTGTACCTCGATTTTTAAAAAATATTTATTTATTTGACAAAGAGAAAGAGAGAGCACAGGAGCGGGGGGGGGGAGAGGGAGGGAGAAGCGGGCTCCCTGCTGAGCAAGGGACTGATGCGGGACTCCATCCGAGGACCCTGGGATCATGACCTGAGCTGAAGGCAGACACTTAACCAGATGAGCCACCCAGGCATCCCTGCTCCTCAGTACTTTTTTTAAGATTTTATTTATTTATTTGACAGAAAGAGAGATCACAAGTAGGCGGAGAGGCAAGCAGAGAGTGGAGGAAGCAGGCTCCCTGCTGAGCAGAGAGCCCCATGCAGGCCTTGATCCCAGGACCCTGA
>PITA01020393.1:0-35045 GCA_004023965.1 Spilogale gracilis
TGTTTTTTTTTTTTTTTTTTTTTTTTTTAAGAAATAGCCTGTTAAAGTCCGATGTCGACTGCCTCCCCAAAAGGAAACTGAGGACGCTCAGGATAATGCAAATCACATAGCGCAGTTTATTTCTAGCTAGCTAGGGTCCAAGCATCTACCCGGCACAGCGGGTTTCAGCAAGGACCCCGAATGCAAGGGTCTAGGGGTTTATATACGTTTCAAACAGCAAGCATGAGTTACACAGTAATTTTCCTGGTTTAGTAAGATAACATTTTAGCTCCCTCCCTAGTTCCTGGAATGCCCACAAAATTCAGGAACTGGGGCAAGGAAGCAAGATGCACAGATAGTTCCTGGACTTATCTGCCCTCATTTGGTAAACATAGACCATGTAAAGGCATCAATCACCAGGGGGTCTTAGATATGCAGAGGCCTAAAGCCCCAGAGAGTTTCAGAGCCTGTTCTCCGGCCTTGAGGCTAAACAGGCCCTAACAAGCCTTCCTTTTGACTGCTGAGTGGCGACAAGTCTCTCATTTAGACCGCACAGTTAAGAGCACTTTTTGTTGAATAATTCAAACATGTCATTATGTCTACAACATGCAATACGAAAGGTTCACAAAATATTTAATACACAGAGAGGGGCAATTAAAAGGATAAAGTCAAATTTAACTAGTTAAACTTCTAAGAGTTTACCTATAGTTAGAAAAGGAACACCATGTAAATATACTTTTGAAACTAAGGGATTTAAAAATAAAATGTTACAAAGTAAATGAGGGTGTTGATTTCTCTCAACACAGCTCAGTTGCATAGAATACAATGTGTCAGTAAAGATAGGTGGCTCAAAGGGCCAAGTTTAGAAGTAAGTGCATGTGAGTGCTTAGATGCAACTGCTCCCATAACCAGAGCTCTGTTTGCTTGCTGGCACTGGGCCAAGGAGCGTGAAAAATAAAATTAGGACCATTATGCCTTATACCTCTAACAGCCACCTGGCTTCTGTACACTCGCTTGCTAGACCCTAAGAAAGTGGAAAAACACTGGCAGCCCTCCTATAGCCACCCTGTAATCACAGGGCCCCTCTCTCCGAGCCTTCAGATCTGAGAACAAGAGATAATGGCCATTTGGCTCCAGGAATGTGGCTACCTTAAAAGACTCACCCTTCCCCCTTCATGCTGGGTGTTACAGGAGGGAGTGCCCCTCTGTGGTTTTGGTTAATAAGCGCGGGAACCAATCAGATCATGCTGGTGTTCAAATTTAAATGTCAGCCAATAAGATTCCAAGTACCGCGAGAAGTCCGGAACTTGTTTGTGCCTGCCTATAAAAGATGCACTAAAAGTATACTCAGGGCCTCTTAGCGTCACCCGTAACGAATGCGTGGAGGTCTGGGTTCGAACTCGCTATAAACGACCCTTGCCTTTTGGCTTTGACTCTGGACTCTGGTGGTCGTCTTTGGGGGGGTCTTGGAATTTGGGCATTTCAGGGCTGTGTGATGCTTCCAGAGCTACAAACTGGTGAGACTAAATATATATAGATATATATGAAATATAAAATATATGATATATACAGAACACACATATATATGTATCCCATTATATATAACACTGGTGGATAGATTGCCAATGAAAAATGCTAAACAGTTTAACAATAGATAATACACCATTTTATGCATCTGGTATGAAGTCTGAACTATGTTAATAGCACCAAATAATTGATCTCATTTTTTTTTTAAGATTTTATTTATTTATTGACAGAAAGATCACAAGTAGGCAGAGAGGCAGACAGAGAGAGGGGAGGAAGCAGGTTCCCTGCTGAGCAGAGAGCCTGACGTGGGCCTCGATCCCAGGACCCTGAGATCATGACCTAAGCCAAAGGCAGAGGCCCCAACCCACTGAGCCACCCAGGCGCCCTGTTCTCATTTTTTAATACTCTTAAACAACCAGGTTTTATACTCTTTCTACTCTAGAACACCTAGAACCAGGTTTTAGGTGTTTCTATACAGCAATCCCATTTTCTCCATTTTTCAGTTAAAGAAACTAATGTTCTGATAGGTTATGAACGTTTTTTTGTGTTTATACAGCTAATGTTAGATATGAGATCTGATTTCATCTCTATTAGGGCCTGCTTAGCCTCAAGGCCGCCATAACAGGCTCTACAACTCCCTGATGATTTAGGCCTCTACATATCTAAGACCCCCCTGGTGATTTATGCCTTTACAAGGCCTGTGTTTACCAAATGAGGGCAGTTAAGTCAAGAAACCATTTGTGCATCTTGCTTCAGTTCCTAGAATGTGTGTGTGTAGGGGGCTTTCAAAATGTTGTTATCTCACCCAACCAAGAAAATTACTGTGTGACTCATGCTTGCTGTTTGAAATGCATATAGACCCCTAGACTCTTGCATTAGGGGTCCTTGCTGAAACCCGCTTTGCCGGGCGGATGCTTGGAACCCAGCTAGCTGGAAATAAACCTCGCTGTGTGATTTGCATTATCCTGAGCATCCTTGGTTTCTCTTTGGGGAGGCAGTTGACACCAGACTTTAACAATCTCCATGCTTTCTCTATAGTTTCTATAACTTCCAAAGAAATAAGAGATTTCAAACAAGTCCTACAATTTGGAAAAGAAAGATAATTTTCTCTCGTTCTTTCTCAACCTCTTGACCTCTCAACTCTTCCATCTCCCTCCACCCTCCTCCTCCTTTCTCTCTCTCTCTCTCTCTCTCTATCTATCTTTCTGAATACTGTTTCATAAAAGTCAAGAGTAACAACTAAGTGCTATTTACATCTTATGACAATGTTCTCCTGACTTTCCCAGACACAGGCTATGACACACATAAGTCAAGTTACTTTTTTTCTTTAAGGATGTATTTATTTTTAGAGAGAGAGCATAGGTGGGATGGGCAGAGGGAAAAGGAGAGAGAAACTCAAGCAGACTCTTCACTGAATGCACAACCCAACATGGGGCTCCACCCCACAACCCTGAGATCATGACCTGAGCTGAAACCAAGAGTTGTATGCTTAGCTGACTACACCATCCAGACACCCCTAGCCAGGTTACATCAATCTATATTTTCAGTTCTATTCCTGGGAGATTCTTATCACAAGTAAGGGCAAATTCCCAACATTTATATTTGTATAAATGTCCTTTGGTCATTTTGACATACAGTCAAGTTTTGGGAACTAACTCCACACAATGGTTGATACTGTTTGCTACAAAATGCCACAAATGATTCCTTTCAGCTGTTTCCTTCTGTCTGTATAACCATGTCTTCTTCATTGTACCGCAAGTGATAAAAACAAGAGGTTTCCAATACTCTTGCATACTTGCTCCTATAAAAAATGAGAGCAGTTACCCAAAAATGTCTCGATCATTTTTAAAGTTTCAGGTCTTTGCTCTCTCAGGATCCTTTACTAGAGAAGAACATTCATATTTCTTTTCGTTCCCCTAATAATAATACTAAAAATAAAATGAAATCAAATGAAAAAGACTTTTTATGTCTCTAGTCCATTGCCAACCTTAATTCATAACAGTCAAAATTAATGCAAGCCTACAGTCTCTGGGAAAGATAACAGATGCCTAGACTTTATTTATTTATTTTTTCCCTTTTGTTCCTACATTTGATTTTCTCATATTCCATCAAAGTTTCCTAAATCTATTTAGTCCAGATTCCAGCCTCAGGCATCTGTAAATGTGTTAGTTTAATACTTTATCATCTCTTCTTTGCATTCTTCTTGGAGAATAGATAGTTTTGTATTAAGAAACCACAATAAAGTGCTTCCTGACAAGGAAAGATTGATTCTGGGAACCTCCATCCAACACACTAAATTGATTTTCTCATTTTGTACTGAAATCACAAAATGCTCAGTGAAATATATATTCAGGATCTCCCCTTTAGGGATACTGGTTTGAAAGGAATGTTTACAATATTTCCTTTTGTATAGCTCAGCCTGCAAGACAGAATAGATCATACAAGTCTGGAGATGGTCATGAATCCAGTGTAGAAAACCAGGAAGATGGTACCAGAAGCAGATATCCCAGATCTACCTACCCCACAGTAGGGCTAACATATTTCATATCAGATATGTCACTTGCATTTCCTGAGCCTCAGTTTCCTCTTCTGTAAAATGGAAATAACTTATGTTATAAGTTATTGAGGTTTACTGAGACAAAGAGTATTGTCAAATATAGTTTTCAAACAGTTAAAAATAAGACTCATTCAAATATAGAATAAAAACGTGTTAATTATTAAGTCATTAATAAAGAAAACAGTTGATAAATCTGCTACCAAGAACAGCTAAAAAATTGTATTTAGTTGAATTTTGTTTGAGTAAAGAGTGTTAGACAAAGATTTTTAGGTTAGTTACAAAAATGGTTAATATTACTTAAGACAATGAAATTAATAATCTTTGCGTTACCTTTTCTGTTTAACTTAAATTTGTAGATTAGCATGAGGTTCCACAGTATTGAGTTCAAATAGCAAAGCCAAATACTGATCTTTTCTTCAAATTGTATATTATTTTAGCTGGGTCCCCTTTCAGAATATCTACAAGATCAAAACTGTTTTCATAATAATGCTGAGTGTTTATTTGCCTCTTTCACACTCATTCACTCATGAGTTTTTCAGAGGCTATATAATATAGGATATATAGCAGATTAAATGTAGGAACAGAAATGAGACTCTGTCTTCTCTAAAGCCAGACATTAATGAGATTTATAAAAATGTAAAGCAGTGCTACTCTTTTCACTAATTTCTCATTTGTTTTGGAAAATGTATTTCTTTTATAAAAGTATGTAATTTGTGTCACCATTCAATCGTAGTTATGTTAAAATTAATAAATATATATATATATATTTTAGATTATATTTTAGATTTCTAAGGTGGTAAAAATCAATAGCTATAACCCACCAAATGCAAACCCAAACGATTTCTAAGGGAAAAAAGAGGTCCTAAGAATAAGAGATTTGAGAACTGCTATCCTAGAAAACTAAACAAGATTGGTTAGATCTGTTAAATAATGCACAAATATAACATTGAAAGGACATTTTTTTACTCTCTTTTGCCTGAATTCTACATTTGTTTCTTAACAGAGTTAAGAGCACAACAAAGTGCCTGCTCCCAGAACAAAAGCTCTCTATTTTTAACCTTCTTATTCTTTTTCTTCCATTTATTTCTAGTGGAAGTCTGGTTACAAACTGGCCATTATTTTGAGCCTAAAGTAGGATGATGGAGAGGAGAATCACCCCTTGTTCCAAGTCTCTCCCAGATATCTCATGCTGATGGATAAGTTCTAAGCTCTGAGAAGATAACCCTTAATGGCATTTGCATCCCGGAAAATTTACATGCAAGCTTGAGAACTAGCCAGTTTTATGGTCAGACTCTTGTGCTCCCCCATACAACCATTTTTTAAATACCAGTTACTCATTGGTCGTTGTGCTAGAGAATGTGAATAAGAAACAGCATAAAAGCCTAGGCCTGGATTAAGTAGTTTGCAATGAATGAGAGCAACCATTTCAAGAAAACCTTTAAGAAACCCATTTTCAGTCTTGGTATGACTCCGTCAGAGGGCTTCTGTTACATAAGATCCTGCATAAGCTGACGTTGTTTGTGTCCTAGGATCTCAACCTCAAAGTCACTCACTCTAGAAACCTGGAAAACATCTTAATTTTTCTACCTCTTCCAGTTATGTTCTCTGTGGCACCTTGTATTTTGTAGCCCATAAAGCATTGCATTTTGTTAAATATTCTGTAAAAAAAAAGAATTATTTGCTCAATAATTCTTCTGACTTTTAGCTAGTGATCTCAGTGAGGGCATAAAATGTGTTTGGTTTGCTACCATAGCCCTCCATCTGGTGACAGTGTAAGTATTTGTTGAATAAAATGCTCTGATTGCAAGGAGGAAGGAAAAGTCAGCAGTGAAAGGAGTGAGAAGATAGGTGGGGAGTACTGAAAAATAGAAAAGCATAAATGATGGGATTATCTCTAAGTGGCTTATCGTTACTGAAGCTTGAAGTTAAACTTATGGGGAAGATGATAAGGGGCATAAAGTTTCAGTTCATTCATCTAAAGTCATTAATTTATGCCATCGTTCATTTGTTTTCTCAGTCATTAACTATTTATCTAGTATCCATTGCATGCAAAAGATTTTTAAGTAATAAAATGACTTACCAGTTCTGATAAGTCAAAATAAAACCTCTTGTCAATGCAAGCTGATATTTCAGCTAAGGGTGTAAAATATATAACTTTGAAATGATAAGGTAGCAATTACAAGGTTAACATATAAAGCAGGTCTTGGAAATCTCATTATAGACTTTATATAATCTGAAAAAAATATATATGGATACCTAGCAATATTTCTTCTTGGAAGAAGTGGCATTTTATTAGATTTTATTTTCCCAACACCTAACCTAATACCTGGCATAATATCAGTTCTCAGTAAATGCTTTCATTTTAAAATCTGTAATGAGCAGGTAAAATTCACAAAAGGGATTGGGATTAGAACCTGGAAAATGACATAGTCATCATCATCATGGTCATCATTATCATTTTCATCTTCATTATCACATTAGCTGAATATTTTGAATTTCATATGTTTACTAGATACCAAACATTGCATTATTTTATTTGCATAAATTATCTCAAATTATCTTCATAATCCTTCAAGGTAAGGATACTTTCCCATTTTCAGATGAGGAAGGTAATGTTGAAGAAATTCAGGTTACTTTTTCAAAGTTGATAGTAAGGTTAGAGTCTGTAACAAAACTGAGTTTTGTATTATAGCAGAGTCTGTCCTATTGCCACTAAATGATGCTAGGAAAAAAAAAAGAGAGATTATATTGCAGTTATAAGGTGATTGATTAAAAGGAAAACTATAAGTGAATTAGAGCAAATAGATTTATATTATAAAAAGTAAAGCACAGACATGGTCCTCAGACTGTGCAAGAGTCTTTCATTCTAATGATACTCAATTTTCAATATTGCCAGGACATTGCAATCTAATTAAAAATGTTAACTTTAAGCATGTATACGTTATCACATGGCCATTCTTCAGGGGAAATGCTTTTTATGTTTTATTATTTTTGTTAGATATGAAAGATTAGATTCTGACCCCTTGAAATAGACAACTACATTTGTAATCCACATTTTTTTTTCAGTATGGCAGTCAAATACTTAATTTTAGGAAAAAGAAGCGATATTTTTTATTAGACATTAAATAAATCAAAGGTAAACCTTCTACCATACAGCCTTACCTAATGAACATTACCATTTAGGGTTTTTCTTTCATATCATTTATTTTTTTTAATTTTTTAAGGATTTTATTTATTTGACAGAGAGAAACACAGCCAGAGAGGGAACACAAGCAGGGGGAGTGAGAGAGGGAGAAGCAGGCTTCCCATCAAGCAGGGAGCCCGATGTGGGACTCGATCCTGGGTCTCCGGGATCATGACCTAAGCCTAAGGCAGTCACTTAACCAACTGAGCCACCCAGGCGCCCCATATCATTTATTTTTAATGAGTTAAGTGAAAACACTGATTTAATGAAGTGATTATACTCTAACCTGTAAAGAGACATAAATACATTCGCTATCATCATTTTAATGTGATGATTTATATTTCATCTATTAAACTGCTTAAAATGGAGAGTTAAAATAAATTCCTTTATGCCCAATCACTAAATCCTTGTATACGTGTCATTAAAATTAAGTGTAGAAGGAAATTCACAACTATATCAGAAATTGAGTTCAATTAGGGACTCATTATGAAGGCACAGTGAAATTGATTTGTAACTGTATCTATTTAGGCTTCCATTTTCTAATGTTAATAATAAAATTTTAAATCTGACAAGGAGAGTCATTAAAGTGCTTCATAGGAAGGGTTATTCATTATTTCAAAAGTGTATTATCTGGAACTTATTCCCTTCTGCTACCAAGATTTGTCATGTCCAAGAGATTAATGATGTCGAATATAAACTAGTTGGCTGACATCAGTTACCAGGATTCACATTCTCAGTAGATTTATGTGCCATACTATTGTTCTTTTATGCCTTAAAAAATTCTCCTTCTCTAAAAACAAGTATTACCTTTAGAAGATCAGTGCTATCCATTGTCTAGGCCATGTTCTATACACAGAAGTTGGTCCCTTGCAATACTGTGATAAAAACAGTTCTCAAAATTACATAAATTTATAGTGCATATGCGTGTACAACATAGCATGTGATTCTGGTCAAATAATCAGTAAAAGGTCAAATGACTCTAGGAATGGTTCAAAGAAGAGTATGCAGGACATTCCAGGAATCAAGGTTTTCAGCCAGCTTACAAGATACAGATAGTATGTATTAAAATATAAACTATAATCAAGGCGTGTCTATTGTCTCACACAACAAAATTGTATTAGTTTCTATTTTTATTACCATAAAATTAGCAGCTTAAAAAGAATCCTGTCTGGGGTGCCTGGGTGGCTTGGTTTTTAAGCATCTGTCTTTGGCTTAGGTCATGATCCCAGAGTCCTGGGATCAAGCCTGGCATCAGGCTCCCTACTCCATGGCAAACCTGCTTCTCTCTCTCTCACTCCCTCTGCTTGTGTTCCCTCTCTAGCTGTATTTCTCTCTCTCAAATAAATAAATGTAATCTTAAAAAAAAAATTCTATCTATTATCTCATAGTTCTGTGGGTCTGAATTCCAGTTTGATATGGCTAGATTCTCTGCTCAGTGAATCAAAAGGCTAAAATCAGGCTGTCAACTGGGTTATAGTTCTCATCTGGGACTTGGAGTCCTATTCTGCGCTCTCTGCCAGTTGGCAGAATACAGTTCCTATCCATGCTTTTTACAAAGCTCTCTAAGTTTTCAAGTTAGTAATGTAGTATTGAATATTTTTAATGCTTTGAGTCTTTCTGACTTCCCATACTGCCTTCCTCCTCTGTCTTTTAAAGAAAGTTTAGAGAGCATAAGACTTGAATTTCACACAGTGAGAAGGAATTTCTCTAATTCATTAAGCCACAGTCTTGTCCTGATTACATGTAGACTTTGAAGTTTTCATAAAATCTTGAATGACAGTTCAATACAGGGTGGATAAATAAAATGGAAAATTACATATGGAGAAATCACTTATATTTTGAGGCTGATATCCATTCACTTTTGGTGGCAGGATGCCTAGCTGAAACTGGAGGGATCATCAATATGAGATATGTGGTCTGGTTTTGGCTCTTCTGTTTTGTCTCCCTCAAATATTTGAAAGTAATGTTAATATTAATTATTTTTGTTCATGCAGCTTATATCTATGCCATTTGAATAGTAATGGAAGGACTGAATCTTTTCATGCATGAAATACCTTTAAAAAAACAAAAGTAGAAAACAAGTGCTGAGATGGAGGTTCACCTGCATTTTATTCAATCTGACAACTGAAGAATGAGTAAAAAAAATCTCTGAATTCTGATTAAACTGTAAATGACTTTGAATTATTATTATCATCAGTTGAGGTTGTTGACAAGTACTTAGCTCTAGATAAGACACAGAAGACATAACTTCTGCCTGAGGGTTTTTAAATCCATATTGTATTAAGTGCATGCTGTGTGAAATGTAATTCATCTAAACTTGACCAAACGTTTTCATTAAACTTCTATTTATGGTATTGGGCAGAAACGTACTTACACTTTAAAGTAAAGCAGTTTAGTGTGCTTTATTAATGCACATTGCAAATAAAGCCAGTCTTCTTTCCATGGAGGGAAGCTATTTCAGAGACTGCAATCTTAATTCCATAAAGCCATTTTTGAAAGTATTTGCCAGTAGGAATAAAAGATCAAGGTGAATCTAGATGATTCAGTTTAAATCATCTCAAACAGAAAAATCCACACAAAATTCTCATCATCATAAGTACACTATATATTTAGCAGAGGGGACTGATTTTTATTTAATGTGTACTCAAAACCAAGTAGGAAGCTTACATACCCTCCATATTTTAAGGAATCATCAAAATGCTATAAAATGTGACTATATTTCTTTTTATAAAAGGAGAAACAGGATGCAAGGCTTTCAAATCAGATGTCAAAGTTCTCCCATAGGTGATCCAAGTCTGATTCCTCCTTGTACATTTGTATTTCTTCTCTATTAGAAATCATTCATAAGCAATTCCATGAGAAATCATGACATTTTTCTCATGTTACTTTGGAATTCTGAATGAGATAATTTGTGCCAATGGAGTTATTCAGATTTCATATTTTATTGATTGCTTAACTGTTCATAATCAAGATACTTGAGTATCTAAAAACTGACTAAACTTCTGAATCACTGAAACAGTTGAGGTAATTTATTTATTTATTTATTTATTTATTCATTTATCTATTTATTTACTTATTTAACTCAGAGAGACACAGCTAGAGAAGGAACACAAGCAGGGGGAGTAGGAGAGGGAAAAGCAGGTTTCCAGCCTAGCAGGGAGCCCAACGTGGGGCTCCATCCTGGGACCCTGGAATCATGACCTGAGAAGAAGGCAGGCACTTAACAACTGAGCCACGCAGGTGCCCCTATTTAATTAATTAAAATCATTGGGTTGCCTATGGGAGGGTTTTTGAAATAAGTCTTTACATAGCTTACTTCTGTTTCCCTTGCATTGACTGGAACCTGCTATTTGATCTCATGGACTGCAAACAAGGCTGGGAAGTGTCGTCCAATGGCATCCCCAGGAGAAAGGGTAAACAGTTTTTTTTTTAAATAGCTAGCAGGCTGTATTACATTTTCTTATTATCTTCTGTTCACCCTTAACCAACTCCATCCATTCTTCACAAAACAACCATTTCTAGACTATCATGACCAATCTCAGGTGTGTTTCCTTTGGAAGACATTGTCCCTCCTCATCTGGATTAGGTGTTCCTTCTTTGAGCCTTTATTGCTCTTGTGTATACTAACATCACAGGACTTTTCATACTATAATTTAATGTCTTCTCAACAAATGAGTTTTATCTCTGGGTTTCCCAAATTTGGCATAATACCTGGATTTCAGAGTGTTGGCTCAATGAGTGCATTAAGGATTTTTAGAACATTAGTGTTTTCTTGATTACAGATGTAGCAAATAAACATGCTTTTTATTTAAATTTACCTGTTTTCATTTATATTGAATCTAATATAAATAATTGCAAAATAATAATGAAAAACAATATTTCAGGATATTGTTAGTAACTATAATGTGGTTTAAAAATATCTGTAATTTCTATTATTAAGAAAGTTATAAGTACTGTTAATGCTAGTGTGATTTTCTGCTTAAATTTATAATTGAAAGAAGCCTAAGTTTCAGGAAGAAGTTAGTGAAGTTAGTGAAAATAAATTACAGGGTTTTTTTGATTTTTCTTTTTTTTTTTTTGGATACAAATTTATAGGCCACAAATTCTTGATGGACCTTATGCTCAGAACCCATGTGTTAAATCCTAAATTATTTAAGACACAGATTTTATATAATTGGTGTTTGTCTTTCCATGATATTTAGAGAAAATTATTTCAGAAAAATTTTTCATTCTGTATATGTTAGGAACTATATTCCAAAATATGTGTTTGGATTATTTCATGTCCTCATAACAACTATCAGATAAGAAAGCAGGTTTTGTGCAGTTTAGCAGTTAACCGAAGACCACAAAGTGAGCATTAAGGAAAGTGAGGACAGAAACCCAAGTATGTTTGAGCTTGGCTGTTATCTTACACACCATGGCCAGTGATGACATGACATTAAAAGAAAAATTCTGGGTTCAAATCTTATCTCTGCCGTATCAAAACGTGTAAACTTATACAAACTATTTTTTTAATCACCAAGCATCATTATTTAAAAGTTAGTATAGTATCAAACCAATTACTTTTGCGAAGTCATTTCATGATCCCTAATGATTTCATAAACTGTGACAAAACTGAATTGAGAGATAGTCTTGCTCTATTTTTTCCCCTGAATTCAGATCATAATAAAATCAAAAGTAAACTACCTAAAGTGTCAAACTATGAGGGGTAGTCGCTTTTTCTTTTAACTGCATTACACGTTCTTAATTTGGCCTTGGATCATTATTTTTTCCAGTTAAATTACATGAAGCATTAATTATGTTAATTTGCTAGGCAAGATGATATTCTGTTTCACATAGTAACTCATTTCAATAAAATTCTTCTATGAAGAAAAACCAGATGTTATAATCCCCTGTATCAGGTTTTGCTACGTAACAGATGGACCCAGATCGACCCAGAATTTAGCACGTAGATAACATGAGGCTATTTTGCTCACTGCTCTGCAGGTTGGCAGTTTGCTTGGGGCGAAACTAAACTGCAGACCTACATGCAGCTTGTTCACATATTGGCCAGGCTGGCTGCCAAGTGAGAGCGGAGAAGAGGAAAAGAACTCTTGAGGTCTAGACTAGGGACTAGCAAATCATTGCTTCTGCCATATTCTCTTTATTGGTCAAAGTAAGGCACTAGGTCAACCCAGCTTAACAGCATGGAGAAATAAATGTTACTTCTTCATAGGAAGAGTGCAAAGTCATTGTGCAAAGAGGTGGAGATACTGAGAGGGGAAAGATTGAGGCCATTTTTGCAAACAGTCTTCCACAGTATCTGTTATCTATTATAATGTATCTACCACATTATCTATTACAGAAGAGAGAATGTACAATCAAATTAAATTACTTGACTGACATCCAAAGTAGTAGAGCTATTATTTAACCTCAGGCCTCCACCATCCAAATCTATTTTCTTTTAAGTAGAGCATCATCATTTTAAGTCAAATTCCAAATTTTCCTTCTTGATAGATAGTTATATGTATAATTTATATATTATATATTATTCATATGATTTTATATATAAATATATGTAAACAGTCACCTGTCAAACAGGAAGAAAATATACACATAAATAAATATACATATTTATTTTCACAGAAGCGTTAGTGGCTCAAGTGATTTTTAACTTTTTTATTATGCTTGTCTCCTTAATTCCATAAGTATGTGGGGCATGTTATGAAAACAGTGTAAAGCAAGAGAGCAGCAAAAGGAGAAGGAATAGGGATGCGAAGGAATCAGGAATGATCTACTAGGTATAGAGCCCAGTAATGAAGGGATTGTGCTTATGTTGGGAGAACTCCTTCCTCTGAGGGACTTCATGGGCCGTATTACTTTTAATCAGTCTTCAATACAAATTAGTGAGTATAAGTTCATCAATGAATCAAGAGCAGAAATGAAAACTGAATCCACATATTTTACTCCAAAGAACCAAGTCAAAGAAGGAAGCATTGCATATAGAGATTCTAAAATGAGATTCCAAACTGACAGAATTGTACTTTATCTTATAACCAGATGATCTAGATTTTCAGAAGCATATGTTCTATAAGTTTTTACCTACTCCATAAGGACCAGCATTTCATACAAATAATGATATTAATACCACCATTCTGCCCTTATGCCAGTACCATTTTTTTTGAAATCTATTTGGGATTAAAGTAAAAAAATAGATATTAATTGAAAATACATGGCAATTATATTCAGATATATTTAAAAATTAATACATTAATTTATACTGTGCCTATAACTGAAATTATTTTGCTTTTATTATCTTGTACAGTTTTCACAAACATGTTTTATGACATGTTTATGTCATATGTTCTTATGACATATCATATGAAAACTGACATGCAGTTGACATAGTATTGTTTTGTCTAATTTATTTTGTCACATGAGGAAATTGAGACAAGATATGGTAAGTGATTTTCCCACTACCTCCTGGTAGATGCATTCTAAGCACTTTTGAAAAAATGCAAACATTCTCTCTGAATTGGGAAAACAGTAATTTATAACTGGAACTTGGTCAGATCTGTGTTGCAAAATACATACATTCTCTTTCTCTCAGAGGCTTAAAAACCTTGTGACTAGTCACAACAAGAGGATGAGAGAAGGATGAGAGGGGGAAATATGTATGTACAAGTGCATATAACTTGAAGGAAGTGTGCAGAATATGCATTTTGGCAGTGGACATATCCTAGTCTTTCTCAGGGACAGAAAGGATCCTCGGGTGCAGGGGAAGCTAAAATTGTCCTCCCTTATTTTCAGATTTCCTAGGCTTCTTACCTCTCTCTGGCTTTTATGTCTCTCAGCTATGTTCCAGTGATTTATTTCATTTTGGAGAATATGATGAGATTCTCAGTGGTATTTTATTCCCATCATTTGAGTAATTTTTTTGTCAGTTTTCTTTTATCCCTTATAGATGGCTTTGCTTTTGTTGGCTTCTTTTTACTTTTGTATTGTTTTTCATTTCTGGGATACTCAGTTGAATCTTTTCATTGTTAGTTTGCCAATTTTTTCTTTGACCATTAAAGTTAGATCATTCCAAAAATGTACACACCAGACTTTATTTTGAAATAAACCTTTTCTTTCATGAAATAGTCAATAATGGTATCATAGAGGTTTATGCATGGGCTGCAGACCATTTAGAATATACATACATATATATATATATATATATATATATATATACACATTAAGACTCTCAGACCTAGTGAGAACTGAGAATAATATTCACTTCTGTGAAGTCTTATTTGGACAATGATAGGGTTGGTGATGTTTAAAGAAGGAGCTAGGGAATGGCCGTTGAAGTTTATGGAACAAAGTAGATACCTCTGGGAGATTTTTTTTTTTAGCAAAGTTTTAATGCTTTCATAATTGGTCTGACAGCATTTCCTTAGGAATGGCCTTGTCTTCCCTGTGTTACTTCTGAATAATATCTTGGCAGTAACTTGAGGAATAGTCTATTTTTTCTGACAGTAGTAATTGAAAATGCCCAAGCTGGGTAGGTAATAGAGATTCAGCCATATTGGTTTAACTGTTAAGTGTTGAGTATCAGGGAGTAACTAGGGGATTAAATAAAATTTTAAATATACATATTGTATGTTGGGATCAGTAGCCACTTTTACAATAAAAATTTGATCCTAAAAGAGAACCAAAATTTCCACTTCTAGTTTTAATGGAGTAACTTATATCATACAAGACATTTGTTTTTTTTTTAATTCAATTTACTTAATTTACTTAATTAAAAAAAAAGTTTACTTGTTTCCTACCCTCAACCCCCATCTCTGATAGTCAACAATCTGTTCCTTCTATGAGCTTGTTTTTTTTAATTTTTTTTTTATTTTTTAGACTCTACATATAAGGGAAAAATCATATGGCATTTTTCCCTCTGTTTGACTTCTTTAATTTAGCATAACTCAATGTCCATCCATATTTTTGCAAACAGTAATATTTCATTCATTTTTATGGCTGAATAATATTGTATGTATATGCTACCTGGATAAATCCATTAATCCTTTGATTGATGCTTAGGTTGTTTCTATATCTTGGCTATTGTAGATAATATTGTAGATAATGAATATGAGGGCACATATTTCTTTTTGAGTTAGTGTTTTCATCTCCTTTATATAAATACCTAGAAGTAGAATTGCTGGATCATATGGTAGTTTTATTTTTAATATTTTGAGGAAACTCCATATTGTTTTGCACAGTGGCTGTGCCAATTTCCATTCCTACCAATAGTGCACAACTGTTCCCTTTTCTTCACATCTTTGCCAACACTTGTTATTTCAAGTCTTTTTGATAATAGCCATTCTAACAGGTGTGAGGTGATATTTTATTTTGGTTTTGATTAGTGTATTTTGCTGATGATTTATGATGGCCTCTTTTTGTGTACCAGTTGGCCATCTGTATGTCTTCTTTTTTTTTTTTTTTTTGATTTTATTTATTTATTTGAGAGAGAGAGCAGAGAGCACAAGTACGTGGGGAGGGATAGAGGGAGAGGGAGAAGCAGACTCCCTGCTGAGCAAGGGGCCTGAAGTTGGGCTGGATCCCAGGACCCCAAGATTATTACCCAGGGTGAAGGCAGACACTTAACTAACTGAATCACATAGGTGCCCCTGTATGTCTTCTTTGATTTAATGTCTGTTTAGATCTTCCGCCTAATCATTTAACTAAATTTTATTTGTTTTTGCTATTAAGTTGTAAGAGTTCTCTATATGTTTCAGATATTAGCTTCTTTCTATATATACATATTTTTATATTTATATTTAAATATGCACTTAGACCAGCACTTTTGGGAGGAAAACTAGAATATCATGGTAAAATGCAAAACAACAGGTAGGACTTGAAGGTTCCAGACTCCAGGGAGAAAGAAATATACTAAGGTTGTTTTGATATTTTTTGTCTTGATAACATTTAGAACATGCCATGTTATTTTGTCTTTATAACGTTTATAACATTTATAACTGCTCATTCATAAGCAGTGCATAGCTTAAAGAATGAGTAGAAAGCATTGGTTCAGAACGTTCAGTGGTTTTCATGGGCAGGGGAGAAAAAACTGTAGTTTCAGATTACCAAAGCAATGAGACCTCAGGAGAAAAGGTCATCTTTTTCTTGTAAAAGAAACAACTAGGAGGTGAACCTTACATTTTTGTTAATTTCTCTTCATGTATTTTTTGACTCTTATTTTCTGACTTTGGCAGGCAGGTACAGGTTGAAAAGCCATTAAGGAATATTAAATAAGAAGTTAAGAAGTACTGATTTGGTGATCTCACAGTAGTGGAGAAACTAAAAAAAAATTGTTCAAGCTTTGTCAAAGACTAGAGGCTCTGATAAATACATTGGGCTTACTGTAGAATTATTTCAATTCTGGTTTCAAGAAAGTCATGTGTCCTAGTTATGTTTAAGTCATTGAAAGGAAAATAAAGTATCTCTGGAAGAATTTTTTTTCACATTGTCCACTTATCAATTTTAAAATCCAGGAATACTAAGATAAAACCAAGTGGTTTAAGACCAATAGGAAAAAGAAATATAGAAACTGGTCTACAGGTTATCCAAATACTGGAAATACCAGGCAGTCTATTAAATATGTATGTTTAATATTATCAAAAAATAGTTGAAAAATGGGAGCTTCTCATCAAGGAATAGACATCCAGTTTTTTAAAATTAATAACATGGCATGACTGTGGATGAAAAGGCCAATAACTGAAATTGAGGACATAATAGATTGAATTAATCAAATTCAGTACATTAGAAAGAAAATTAGTGAACTAAAAAAAAATGAGTCTATAGAAAATATCTGACTGGAGCACATCAAAAATGTCTGACAAAACTATAGTTTGTATCCCATGAGAATAAAATGTTTAAAAGCAATATTTGAAGAAATACTGGCCAATGATAGTCCAAAACTGATGAAAGACACTGTAATAGTCAAGCATAGTTTCAAGATTAAAAAACAAAAACAAAAACTCTGATATTGAGTAGATCTTAAAAGTTATCATCATGGGGCGCTTGGGTGGCTCAATCTTTTAGTATTTGCCTTCAGCTCAGGACATGATCCCAGTGTCCCAGGATCAAGCTCCACATCAGGCTCTCTGCGCAGCAGGAAGACTGCTTCTCCCTCTCCCACTCCTCCTGCTTGTGTTCCCTCTCTCTGTCTCTCTCTCTGTGAAATAAATAAACACAACCTTAAAAGAAATTTATCTTCACTAGAAAAAAAGCATTTAACTCTGTGTGGTGATGGTTGTTAACTAGACTGAATTGTAGTGATCATTTCTCAATATATACTAATGTTGAATCATTATATTGTATACCTGAAACTAATATAATGTTATATGTCACTTATAACTCAGTAAAAAGTAAAAAAAAAAAGTCTAGAAACCCTAATAAGAATAAATTTTAAAAAATCACACCTAAACACACTGTAATAAAACAATAAAAAACAAAGACAAATAGAAAACTTGAAATCCTCCAGAGGACTGGAGACACATTGCCTGTAAAAATGTGTAAACAAACCTAGTAACTCATTTTTGTACAGAAACAATGGAATCATAAGAAAATGTAATGTCATATTTGAAGTGTAGTAAGAAAATAACTACCAACATAGAATCCTATACCCAGTGCAAGGAAACATCATTATTACATTTTTAGGCAAATAAAAACCCCCAAAATTGAGAACATAGTAGCATTAAAAAATAATAATGAGAGGTGTTAAGACAGAAGTTAAGTTTCTTCTAAAAGGAAGTTCAGAAATTCAGAAATAGAAAAAAAGTAATCACTAATAAATCTACATCAATCAGTTACTGTGCAAAACAATGATAATTTATGCCTTAGTTTTAGGAATGAGTAGAATTAAAATTTGTGTCAACAAAGATACCAAAGGATTGAGAAAAAGAAATGAAGTTAGGGTGACTTAATGCCCTTTTATTGTTAATGAAGCAATACAGATTCTACACACAAGTAGTTTATAATAGGGAAATAGCCTCACTCTCACTATTTTCTTCTGTCATTGTACTGCATCACTGCATCCTCTCAATAGGACTGGAAAGAAAGAACTAAGAATATTATTATGCACAGACAATAATACACATCGAAAATTAGAAAGTATCTCTAAATAAATACATACAATTAAAATGTAAATTTAACAAGGATGCTACATAAAATTTTATTTCTATTTATTGGCTGCAATTAGGAAATGAAAAATTTTAACTGCAAATTAGAAATCACATAAAAATATGAAACCCCTACGGGGTGCTTGGGTGGCTCAGATGGTTAAGTGTCGGACTCTTGCTTTTAACTCAGGTCTTGATCTCAGGGTTGTGAGATCAAGCCCTGCCTCACCTGCTTAAAATTCTCTCTTTTCCTCTCAGGCTTGCTCTCTCTTTCTCTCTAAAAACAAACAAACAAACAAAAACAAACAAAAAACAATGAAGTTGCTTTCATTAAAATTAGGTTAATCAAAAGACACTTTTAAAAGATTAAAACACTGGGGCACCTGAGTGGCTCAGTCGGTTAGGTGACTGCCTTCGGCTCAGGTCATGATCCCAGGATCCCTGGATAGAGCCCTCCATGAGGCTCCCTGCTGGGTGGATAGCCTGCTTCTCCCTTTCTCACTCCCCCTGCTTGTGTTCCCGCTCTAGCTGTGTTTCTCTCTGTCAAATAAATAAATAAAATCTTAAAAAAAAGAGAGTAAAACCCTAATATAATTTTTTTTGCTGTGTTTATAACAAAAAAAAATCATGTCTAGAATGTATAAGAACTCCATGTAATTAAAAGAGAGATAATCCAATTAAAATTGTCTAATGGGGGGCACCTGTGTGGCTCAGTCAGTTCAGCTTCTGACTTTGACTCAGGTCATGATCCCTGGGTTCTGGGATCAAGCCCCACATTGGGATCCCAATTTGGCAAGGAGTTTGCTTTTTCCTCTCCTTTTACCCCCTGCTCATGCTCTCTCTTACTCTCTCACTCACTCTCTCTTTTAAATCAATCAATAAATAAAATGGTCTAATGACTTGAGCAGGTGCATCAAAAGATAAGATTTCCAAATGGTCAGAATCATATAAAAAAATCTGTTATTAGTTTGAAGGGAACTACAAATTAAGCAAGAAGGAAATTCCAATACTTATCACAATATAAATATAAGAAATAATACTACACGTATTTGTGTATATATAATATTTATACATATTTAATTAAATATATTTAATATGGGATTTTAATATATAACATAATCTATATATGAAAATATAAAATATTCTTATTATAAATATTCATATTTGACATTACCAAATAGTGTAAAAATGTAGAACACCTAACTCACTTTTCTCATGCAGTGAGAAATGGTGCAGCCAATTTAAAAAACTATTTGGCACTGTCTCTTAGTGCTGAACCTATGCGTATTCTCTTTCCAAAATTTGACTCCTAGGTGTATCTGTATATCCAACTAAAATGCATACAGATGCTGAATGTATATATAATTGTGATTATAACAGCACTGTGCCTAATAACCAAATCCTAAAGTAACTTAGTGCCTAACATATATATATAATTTATATATAACTCATGTATTTATTTATATACTATATTTATATTACTTGAATGCAAGAGATAAGAATAAGTAGTCAAAATGTTTTAAAAGACAATAATAGAAATGAATATCACAATGTTGAGTAGTGAAGTAAAACATAACATATTTAGTATTATTTAATTTTTTTTAAAGTTCACATACAAGCAAAACTAATATGTGGTTAAGCAAATGTTGGAAGAGTTGTTACCTTCGGCTGCGGGGTTTGACTAGCAGAGGATACAGAAATGGTTCTAAAAAACTAGATCTGTATATATCATGATATAATAGACATGGGTATAAAAATTGAAAGAGAGATAATAGATGGATAGATAGAGTTGTTGATTGCTTCAGGTTTTTTGTTTTTCCTAGTACATGATGCTACATTTGATTTATAAATAAGGAGATAAAGGGTGAGTGGATGGATAGAAAGTATGGATGGTGGGAGAAAGTGAATAAAATGTAGATGTAGATATTACGAGGGTAGAATTAAAAGAGGCTATAACTCAGATATCTTAGGAATTTCTAAAAAATGATCAATTCACTTTTCATTCATTTATTCCTTCATTTATTCCTTCATTTATTCATTCAATAAATGAATCAATCTCTCTGTGTTAGAGTATGGTGGAAAAGAATACAATAAAATATAAAACAAGAAAATCACATTATTATTTTAAAAATCAAAATAAAGTGATAAAGACGAAGTGTAACTGGGGATCAGGTCAGTTGACAAGAGATTATTTTGAAGAGGTGGCATCTAAACTAATATCTTAAATTAATAATGAACAAATGTTCCCAGGGGAAGAAAAATCATACAATTAAGGGTCAGAAAGTACACTTTCAAAGGAACAGAAAACAGTGTGGCTGATACATAATGAGTGAAGAAGATGGTATGAGATATATTTAGAAATGTAAGTTTTTTATGCCTGGACTTATATATTTTCAAAACTCTACATTTTAATCTATGAATAATGTAATGTAACATTATAACTGTCTTGGACCATTGAGGCCCCATAACAAAATACCAAAACTTGGATGTCTTATAAACAAATGGAATTTATTTCTCACAGTTCTCACAGTGGCTAAGGTCAAGATCAGGTACCAGCATATTTGGGTAAGCGCCCTCTTTTGCATGCTAGAATTCTCATTGTAACAATTACAGAATTCTTATGTCCTCCCATGGTATAAGGAAACAAAGGAGCTCTCTCAGGCCTCTTACACAAGGGCACTAATGTCATTAATGAGGTGTCTGTTCTCACGATCAAATAACATCACAAAGCCTAACTACTTAATACCATTACCTTTGAGGGTAGGTAACAACATATGAATCTTGAAGTGGATGTATAAACATTCAGACCATTGCAGGAGCAAAGCTACTTCCAGGCTATGTATGAGCTGGTGGGCTGTAACTTTTTATTTATTTCCTGCCCAGGATGTGCTTGACTCAGAACCGGACAGATGGGACTGAGCCTGCACTTATCAAGCATCACTGGCACCAGCTCTGAGTTAATACAGTTAAAGCAATATAGCAATGGTCCTGAATCTGGACTGTTCATTAGAAGCACCTGGAGAGGGTTTTGGGCACCTGCGTGGCTCAGTTGGTTAAGCAGCTGCCTTCAGCTTGGGTCATGATCCCCAAGTCCTGGCATCAAGTCCCACATGGAGTTCCCAGCTCCATGGGGAGTCTGCTTCTCCCTCTAACCTTGTCCCCTCTCCTGCTCTGTCTCACTCTTCTCTCTCTCAAATATATAAATAAATAAACAAACAAATATATAGTCATATATTCATATATATATTTATATATATTCATATATACATTCATATATATTCGTATTTATATATATTCATATATATTCATTCTTTATATATATATATAAAGAAGCCCCTGAAGAGCTTTTAAATAAAAGTCTAGATGCCCAGACCGTACCCAAAAACAATTAAATTATAATCCCTGGTATTGGGGCACAAGCATTTGTATTTTTTTCCATCTCCTTAAGTGATTCTGATGTGTAGCCAAGGTTGAGAACCATTGAGTTGAAGATTGACAACCTTCAGAAGGTTGTTGAGAGGATTCAGTTAGGAAGTCTGTGTGATACATCTAAGCATCAACTCTTCCAGTCATAACTGTGCTATCAACAGTATTGCAATGAGAGCATTTCATACCTCTTGAAAGATTTTCTATTTTTTTGTGAAACCACACTCACATGGCATAGAACACAATTAAAAAGCATGCCCTGGTGGCTCCAATATAGATCATGTGTCTTAAGATCCCTAATAACATCAACAGTAAAATCCACAACAGTGTAATGTCAACCTCACATGGAATTTATTTATTTATTTATTTATTTATTTATTTATTTATTTATTTATTTATTATATTTTTTCCCATAACCCAGCCACTGTATCCCTCTGCCCCTGGAATTTTTAAGAATAATGTATCTATGAAAGTAAAGGAAACAGCTGAAACTTCAGCTCAAAGGGAATGATTGTGTCAGGATTAGCAAGCATGGGACTATTATTATCAAGAGAGTTTAGGCCAAATACCTGAGAATTCAGTGTCAGTTGACTAATTTCATTTTTGCCTCACATTTAAGTAACCTGTTCTCTTTTAAGAACTATGCAGTGTGGTTAACTGACACTATAATTGTAATTCAGAAACTAAAATTGCTTTATATTTGTTTATCAAATCACTAACTCACCTTAATATTCCATTTGATAGCAAATTTGGTGGTAACCGTGAAAAACTAACTGAAGTGTACCCATAGAAAATAAACAGAATTCTGAAATATTTTCCACTTCTTTCTCTTACAAGCTTAGGAAAAAATTATATATATATGTATATAATGTATACATAGAATGAGAATTTTACGCTCAGATTTTACAGGGTAGTTTCTAGATCTTTCTATAGATTTTAGATCAAGATACATAGTCAGAATTGCAGAATGAAGTCACAAGTACTCAGTAATTGGCCTATCATTTTTGTGAGGATAAAGTGCTAAAGTTATTTTACAAACATTTGTCCAAATTCCTCTCCCCTTTCACATGATAGGAAGGAGAATGACTAAACTTTCATTTGTTTGGGGCTAGAGCAGAGATAATGGAAGACACTGAATGTGAGAGGAAACAGGTAGCCATGAGCCATGCAGGAAGCTGAGGTGCAAGGGGATGGAGGCAGAAGTCTTTCATGATAACCAGTACTTAAGGAGTAGCAACTGTATGTCAGACACCAGGTAGCAAATGGTGAATAAGGCAAAGGAGGATTCCCAGAATGTATAACCTAGTGGGCACTACAATGACAGTTCAGACTGTGGTAGCCAGCAAACCTAATCCAAGAGGTCAGAGCAGATTTCATAGGAAGAAAACTCTAAAATGAGATTGAGGTTGTGGGTGAGCAAAAATGGGTGAAGGCAAGTATAAGGTATAGGCTTCTAGTTATGGAATGAATAAATCACAGGGATGATAGGTGCAGCATAGGGAATATAGCCAATGATAATGTAATAGGATTGTATGGTGGTGACACATCGATAGCTACACTTGTGTGCATAGCATATATAGAGTTGAGAGGAAAAAAAGGACAAGATCTGAAGAGCAAGAAGTACTTGTTTAGAAGAATAGGCAGAGAATGTATAGAGGCAGGTTTCATAATTAGGGGAAATGATTGTATAACTATTCAGTGAAGAGAGAAAAGAGACACAGTTGAGGGACTGAAAAGAATTTTTGGAATGCCTGGAATAAGTCTGAAAAAAAGAGAAAGAGAATTTATTTCACGATGGTTGAAGTAAAACGGAGAGAAAACTCTATACCTAGTTACACAGTTTGCATTTGATTCCAAGGACAATGGGACCAAATTATTGAATTTAAAAGGAGATGTGACATAATCATATTTGTATTTCAGAAAAAATAATGCTGGCTATCATGTACTGAAAGAATTACAAAGTGTGGGGTATGAAGGAGGACTGAAGTGGGACATATTTTGAAAAGCCTGGGGGAAAGATGATGGTGGGTTGGATCACAATAAAGAAAGATGGACATGAAAAATATAAAGAATATTTGAGAGGTGGATTTGATGACCTAGTGACTAATTGGATGAGGGAAAGGGAAAAGTCAAAGCTGACTTCCAGGATCTGACTAGAGCAACTGGAATATACTGGTTATCATGTTGGAACAGTAAGACGAACTGCAGAACCCACCACTAATGCCCTGAGTTTGTAGATAATTCCTCACTCAAATAGGAAACGATTGTACAACTAAGCGCTTCCTTTGGTACTCTTTCTCATTGAGTGGTGTGCACTGAATGAAATAATCTATATGAAAGAATTTATGGACTCTACACAATTCCCAAATGTAAAAAAAAACATTATTATTCCTAGACAGGGAGAATCTGTCTTGTTTGCATTAGATGTCACCAGGCAAATAGAAATATAAAAACTGAGTTTCTTATTTGTCTTAGTCAACTTGGGCTGCTCTAACAAAATACCATAGGTCACGTAATTTATAAACAATCAAAATATATTTCTCATAGTTCTGAAGGTTGAGATGTCAAAGATGAAGGTACTGGCAGATTCAGTGTCTGGTGACACTTGTTCTTATATGGTTCGCATATGCTTCCTTGTTCATATATGGCCTTTTCACATGGTGGAAGGGACTACAAGCTTTTCGTGGTCCCTTTTATTAGAACATTATCCAGGGGCGCCTGGGTGGCTCAGTTGGTTGAGCATCTGCTTTCGGCTCAGGTCATGATCCTGGAGACCCAGGATCGAGCCCCACATCGGAAGCCTGCTTTTTCCTCTCTCCCCCTGCTTGTGTTCCCTCTCTAGCTGTGTTTCTCTCTGTCAAATAAATAAATAAAATCCTTAAAAGAAAGAAGAACATTATCCCACTTATGAGGGTTCTGCCCAAATGATCTAACCCAATCATTTCCCAAGAGGCCCTACCTCCGGATATCATCATGAGGATTAGGTTTCAATATATGAATTTGAGGGGCAGGAAGGGACACAAACATTCAGTCTTTACTACTACCCAAAAGAAAGAACTGAAAATTGACTCAGGATTTGAGTCTAGATGAAAACATGCAGATCAAAACATGACATGAACTTGAAATAATTGTTCAGTTGATTAGTGGCTTTGGGGAGATCAGGAATGTTCACATCAGCTCTAATAGGTATTGAGTTATAAGCAGCACAATCAATTTCAGACACCAGTGGCCAGTGGGACAGGACATGCTCAGGAATAACTTACACACTAGGTAAGGCTATTCCTGATCCTGAAGGCTGAAGGTCTTACGTTTCTGCCAGATACTAGAGCTGGGCCGCATTAAACAGACAAACAAGGTCACACAAATCAATTTATGATCCTAGCAAAGGAGACTGTGTAGAATAAGAAGAGAATAAAATATTCTGAAACTTGGTAATGATCATGAATGTACCAGGGAAAGCTAATAGCTTTGGAATTGATGCTAGATCCTCACCAGTGAAATTATAATGTCAAATTCAGATTTAAGAAGAGTAAAGCATTCTAGCACCTTTATTGATGAAGAGAAGGTAAAAAGAAAAATTATATGGGATTTCTCTGACAGAAGTTTTGAGGCTTGATTTTGTAAGCTATAAAAGACTATTTTTGCTATTCAAAGTAAGTAGTACTATGTTTATAGAGAAGGCAATTTGGTATATCTTGAGATGACAAACATGAAAATGAACTGCAAGAATAAAAGACATCAGTACTGGGAAAGTGTCCATTTTCTAAATGCAATCTACTTCTATGTTCAAAAATTTTTAGAGCATTCACAAAGTAATTCAACAAATGTTTGGTGCTCCCTCCATTTTGGCAAACAGGGTAAGCCTGGTAAGGAAGAAAAAAAAATGTCTGTCCTCCAGGAGCTCATATTTCTGTTAGGATCAGTAATAACATAGTGATATGAGTGAGAGCAAACTTAATATACTTAGGGCATCAAAATGAGCTGTTCCCTACTGCCTGAAGTGATTGAGAAAGGCTTCACTTACATGCCAGAGAGCAAGGTCACTGGGGATGAAGTGTAATTCCCAGATGAAGAAGGAAAGAAAGGGCATTTTGGGTCTTTGGAAACACACTGACTAATAGAGAACAGCAGGTTTGGAAAAGAGTGAGTTCAGTATTCAGAGAGAGCTCAGGGGCATATTGTAAAAGTCCTTGTATGACCTTGCTAAGGAGTTTAAACTTCATACTACAGACAATGACAGGTAATTAATGGGACATCAACAGCAGTAGTTTTTGGTAAGTAAGCTGGTAGAAGACAGTAGAAGAGATGGTCTGGAAATTGTCAGAGAAGTCCAAGTAAGAGGTGATAAGGGTTTAAACCCAGGCAGAAGCAGTAAGACAGAGAACTCAGGCTGGAAGAGTGTTACTGATAACAGAATTATCAGGAAATGTGATTTATAAACATTTGCTTAGTCTACAGTCTCTACTAATCCATTATACTGGATTTAGTAGCTTGAAATGAAAGACCAGAAATGTACCAAGAACTTAATACTATGTCCAATTAGGAAGACCAATCCTTTTAACATTTGGTGTTTTTACCTAAGAATTTCACCTACCAATATATGGTACTACTATTACCCCACCCTCAAAATTTGTGTCTGTTATATATAGAGGGAAATTTAAAATGTTACAAAAATGGATAGAAATATTTTATAAAGTAGTTGAAGAACTCATAACAACTAAAAGAAAGAGACTTAAAGACCTAGAACAGCAGGAGTTTATAAATGAAAATTCATGGTAGACAAGCTGAGTTCCTTCCTTTGATAAATTCTCAAAATTAATGAATAGAAAGGAAAATGTGATATATTTAGGCATTAGCAAAACATCTGATACGATGTCTGATGATATTTTACTTGCAAATTTGTTTTAAATGAGCTTAGATGACAAGAAAATCAGTCAGATTAAAATTGAGGAAAAGCTTATAAACAAAAAGTAGCAAATGCTAGGTCTGGTCTTATTTAACATTTTTATTAAAGATCTAGAATGGTGGAGTAAATGGCATATTAATAGAAGTGCCAAATGACACTAAATTTACAGGATTACAAAGTATGTCGATTGTAAACTGTGAGGAGAAGGAAAAGTGACCCAAATCTAATGATTTAAATATGAGCAGAAAGAAAAAGACACCACTTTTTTTCAGTAATCACAGTCACAAGGACATGTAAACTGGGAAAATGGGCAAAGGCAGTGCATGAAGGATTAGGAGAAATGAGTTCTGGTTCCAGTCTGTATACTGCCTAGGTGACTGTTCATATGTAGCTCAACTTCTCTGCTATTATCTGTTTCCCAAGGTTAGTGTTAATAGATTAGACAAGTCAGTGTCTGTAGTTTCTTCCATTCCCAAAATTCTTTCTTCACTTTCGCTATCTTTCTTCTTTCTTTCTTCCATGTTACTAAAGCTGTTTCTCTTATACTGAATACTTGCTTTATGAAAGTCTTCTGAGGCTTCTCTGTCCAACTGAGGTCATTAACATTCTCAGAATGACATGGTTTCTCTGTAGAGCCCTACGCTTTCATACTTGATAATACTAGCCTATATTCTCACCCTATGTCAGGAAGTGACTTGCTGAAAGGTCTACAGTAGTTCATTACCTGGTGATGTCATTATTGGAAACACCATTAAGGGAAATCTGAAATGAACACAGTATACTGTTCTAGAAGGGTAGGGTGGATGTCATCTTATATTGTGACATATTAGAGGTCCTTCATAATATCACACTCTTTACACTTCAGGAACTGTTAGTCATGTAATAATGTAAATTATGACACATTGCTTTGAATGAATATTTGTTTGTTTTGTTCTGTTTGTCAAAGGCTAGTTGTATATAGACTTGTAGAAATCTTTATTAGCCCCGAGAAGAAGGCAATGTAGGTAACATTACCCTCATTTTGTATTTCAGAAAACTGAGATACAGGGGTACCTGGGTGGCTATGTGGGTAAGTAAGGTTTGCCTTCAGCTTAGGTCATGATCCCAGAGTCCCAGGATTGATCCAGAGGGAGCCTGCTTCTCTCTCTGCTCCTCTTTCCTCCTCTGCACTCTTTCAAATAAATAAAATATTAAAAAAAGGAAAGAAAACTGAGATACAATATTTAATGATTTGACCCAGGGATATAAGGATAGTTAGCATCAAAATCTTTTCTAGAACTTGTTTGTCTAGTAGTAGTTTAATTCTACTTCATAGTGTTACACATTAATTTAGAATATTTTATATGACTTTATGAAGTCCTTTTTCTAGACCCTTAATAACATGACCAAATACAAGAAAGTGATTTATTTCAAATGCTAAGGTGATAAGGAGCTTGAAGATCAGTTACAAATTTAGGGGTGGGAGTATTAAGAGGATTTATTACTTCTAATATTGTATGAATGTTAATGAGGAATTCCAGTGCAACTTCTATATACAACAGGATTTCTTAATGAATTGCAGAAATCATTGAGTCATTCTATTCAAACAGATCTTGAAGGATTCCTAGTGACTCCTATATCATGGCTTTCAAAATCCACTAACATATGGCTCCACTCTTATTCCACACTACTCTTTTTTCAAACTTATGCACTCTTTTTTTTTTTTTCCAAACTTATGCACTCTTGCCCATTCCAAGTGAATTGCCTGAAAAGAAAATGGTATGAAGATGGAAGCTCCTTTACAAGACTTAGCATTAGTGAAGATCTTTGCTCTGTCTTCACAACTGTGAACTTCAGGCACACACAAGTCCCTCAGAAAGTCTTTGTTGAATAAAGAGATGTCTCTGTGCTACCTTACGTGAAGTCTCCATTTAATTCTCTCAAGAAATTTGTTGTGACTTCAATAATAGTTCATACCAAATATTGCTTTACCTTTTACAAATAAATGTCTTTATCTTTATTTAAAATTTAAAGTTTTTTTTTTTTTTAAGATTTTATTTATTTATTTATTTGAAAGCAGAAACAGGGTTAGCAGCAGAGGGAGAGGGAAAAGCAGACAGGGAGCCAGATGTGGGGCTTGATCCCAGGGCTTGGAGATCATGACCTGAACCAAAAGCAGACACTTAACCAACTGAGCCACTCAGGCACCACAAACCCTTATGGATTTTAAAGTTCATTGAGGACTATAAACATACTTTGAAGATAAGTTATCAGATAGATACCGAGTCTTTCCTAATGTTTCTTTTATTATATACACTAAGGCCTTAAGAATCAAAGTAGGTTTGAGGAGTTGTATAATTAATTTTGTTTTGAAGACCTCCCTTTTCCATTGTCTTTATCCTTATCCTCTGTGTTTGTCTTTCAACCATGAAGATCTTAGAGTTTTAATCTGAAAGTGTTTTTTTTTTTTAAGCTTTTATTTATTTGACCGAGAGAAACACAGCTAGAGAAGTAACACAAACAAGGGGAGTGAGAGGGGGAGCAGCAGGCTTCCCGCTGAGCAGGGAGCCCGATTCTGGGCTCAATCCTGGGACCAGGATCATGACCTGAGCTGAAGGTAGACACTTAACAACTGAGCCACCCAAGTACCCTGAAAGTACTTGTTAACTACACTAGTGCAGAGAAAGGGTCTAAGTATGAACTAGAATGGAAACTCTTCTCTTGTAAAAGTTACTCTAATTCTTCCAACTTTTTAGAATTTTTTACTTGTAATAGGTTTCTATGAAGACAGCCCTTTGAAATCTTCAGCTTTAAGATTTTCCCTTTGGTTTTGGAAGCCTGCTAAGTTCCTCACATTTCTGGATCCACTACTCTGTTTTCCATTCCTGTCAC
This sequence comes from Spilogale gracilis, assembly GCA_004023965.1. Lineage (NCBI taxonomy): Eukaryota > Metazoa > Chordata > Mammalia > Carnivora > Mephitidae > Spilogale > Spilogale gracilis. The sequence goes on from PITA01020393.1 coordinate 29,586, forward strand.
CTGGGACTCTTAGATCAGGGTCAGCATAATTCAGAACACAAGGGATCAAACTGAAAATACAGTTGAGCCTCAGCTGACCATAGCTATTAAGGACAGCCTTCAATAGTTTGATAATGGATACAACCCACTCAACAGAACAAGGATCAATTGGTCAGATCACATCAGAGAAGTAGGAAGATGACAGTGGTACAGATCAAAAAATGTCCTCAAAAAAAAAGGAGAGGTACGTGTTCTTGACAGAAGTCATCAGTATTCTATTTTGGCCAGTTCTTACCCTTTTTGGTAATACCTGCCTCCCATCTCCAAGCACCTGCCCTCTCTTTTCCATCTCCATCTCCATTAGAAAAATCAAATACCCCCCAAAACCACCAGTATCATGTCCTCAGTTTATGAGTTAATCCAGGTATGTGACAGGGAGAGTGATAGTGATAAGAAACTGTATGTAATTGGTAGTTAATATTTACCCACATCCACTTGCTTTTATATAAACAGTTGATGTTTTCTCAATTTTAACTGAACTTCTATATAAATACTTCAACAACACCTTCATCTTCTCCCTTTCCTGAGAGAACGCTAATCCTAAACCTGCAGTGTGCCTGAGATATTCTTCAAGGTTTGCCATTTTTCTAATTGATAATTGGTCATTAATAATCCAAATCATGTGCTTTTATGATCCCTGTATCACTTTGAAGTTAGTGTCTTACCTTCTGCTATCCCTTTAGTTCTTTGAATTGGCAAGCAAGTTCTGATTTCTTGTCATATCTGGATTTTTCTTTTAAAAAAGGACTTCCAGCATGTATCCCTGGCTGCATGACCTATTATTAAGATGAGAAGTTCTTTGAAGTATAAGTTCACCCCAGTTTCATACTCTGCATGTCCAGGCATATCCACAGATGAGCTCAGAGAGATTCCCATTCTCACATGAAGTTATATATGATTTAATTTTATCTTTATTTATTGTGATCATTTGCTCAAATTAGGGATAACCTTTTAGTAACTAAGGGGATATATATAATGTATTTTGTTTTTCAGTCATTTGCATATACCATTGTCTTGAATATCCCTGCTGGCCATACTTTCATCCACTTATTTCATTCTTCCAAGTCTATTATTTACTTACTTTTATAATTTTATTAGTTTTAATCAATTGTGAAATATCTAGAACATAGCCAGAAAGGAAAGAAGGAATACCCGTTAATTGACGTTAGTTGCACTGTCAGAGGTATCATATGGATAAAGTGCCCTTCCATAGCCTCACTCTCCAAAAAGGTCTCTCATATCTATACTTAGATACGCTTCTGACTCTAATCAGCAAATTCTGTTATAGGCCTTTAAGTTAAAAAAAAATGAGAGAGAAAATAAAAAAAAATGCTGATGAAGACCATAAAAATAAATGAGGCTTATTGCTTCTTGACATCTTTAGCACTTTCTGTGGCTTCCTGAGTGAGCAGCAGTGGCAGACAATAGCTAAAAGATTGTGTGTAAGATAATGAGAAAAATAAATGCATCCTCAGATGCAGCCAACAGGAACTGCTGTTAACATTCATTATCCAGGGTCTTGAATGCTCCCAAGATGATGTTATTAATTTGCAGAATGAGCTAAGAGGTGTGATAGAAAGCTGATGTTTGCTTATAACCTTCTTGACCATCACTTTGAATATTAACCAAGGAGGTCAAATGTATTATTACTTTGATACTGTATTTCTTTTTAGGGTAATGATACCTGCAGGCACTATTGTGTCAGCATATATCTTTATAACCACTGGAGAAGAAGGAAAGGAAAATATACATGGACATATACTTGTTCCAACTTAAGCCATTAATTCTGGTCAATGTTCAGTATGCAATTTATGTATGATTCTTACAGGCTGTAGCACACTACTCAAGTTTTCCAGGTCTGTAAGGTAATTACATAGAATGCATTCTTGTTTCAAGAATCTTAGAAAAATGTTTTGATTGTGCTGATTGACATAATGGATTCACTGTGTCATTTAAAGCCTTTCAAAAAACAAACAAACAAAAAGAAATATAAAACAAGAGACAAAAACTTTTTTATGGTAGTTTCTTCTCAACACATCTTTAAGTCTCCATAATTTACCCTTTCCATTCCCATGATACATCCCACATCCCATAATTACCTAAAATGAGACCATATGTGTCTTATTAAAATATTTTTCTGATATCATCCAAAATACCTCAAATTTCAGACACTTTAGTCACCCCGTTTGTGTCTTATGAGTTGCTTATGCTGCATTTTATATGTCAAATATGGAATATAGCAGTCCTATCAGAGGGCAATAAAATCTACTTATATGAGCAACATAGGCTGACCAAGACTAACCAGGAAAGAATTGAGATTTCCAAAAACTTTTCTAAAAATGCAGTCTAGGGACCCTTGGAGGTCCCCAGGTCAGTTTCAGGGGATTTATGAGTTTCAGAACTATTTTCATAATACTATTAAGATACTATTTGCCTTCTTTACTTTCATCCTCTCATGAGTATATAGTTGAAGTTTTCCAAAGGCTACATGACATGTGAATTCAAAAGATGGAATATAGGAGCAGATATGAGAATTCAGCTATATCTCTTGAAGCTACATATTAAATAAATTTGTAAAAAATGAAAGCAATGCTGTTCATCAGACTAAATTTATTTTTTGAGATATAGGTATTTTTCATAAAATGTATTATTCATGAAAATATATAATAATCATTATTTTTAATGATTTAAAATCATTTTATACATTTTTATCTTTTAAATTACAACATAGTAAGTACCAATACATATAAACCATGTAAACAAAAAACATTTGTAAAGATGTTCTAAGATCAGAAGGATTGACAACTGATGGCTTAGATTAAAACCACAAAAAAGCCATTGTACAATTGTGGCTATTGAGCATTAAGGAAACATAGCCCTACATGCAGATTCTGATGTGAATGTAGAGCAACAAAGGAAATGTTTTGTCATTCAAGCTAAATACCAGGGTCCTTAATTCTATTTGTCATTAAACATTACTCTTAAAATTCCTATTAATAACAGTTTCTTAATGACTTACTTAGTGTCCAAACTTTAAGTTTACAGTAGTTGATAAAAAGCCATTGATTTATTATTTAGGGTTTCAGCTATTTGTGAGTAACTGCATAGTTTCTTTTTAGACAGTAAATTGCAATTTTTAATACGATTCCCTTGAGGAAGAATAGAAAGTCACAGCACTTAACTGTTGAGTAAGCCCAATAGCTATCTACATCCTAATGTGCCATAGTTTCTTATCCTTACCATCCATTTTGAAGTTGCAAAATTTTAGTTAAAAAATGAATTCAAGGGGTGCCTGGGTGGCTCAGTTGGTTGAGCTACTGCTTTCAGCTCAGGTCATGATCCTGGAGACCCAGGATCGAGCCCCACATCGGGCTTCTTGCTCGGTGGGAAGCCTGCTTCTACCTCTCTCACTCCCTCTGCTTGTATTCCTTCTTTAGCTGTGTTTCTCTCTGTCAAAGAAATAAATAAAACCTTAAAAAAAATGAATTCAAGTGAAAGAAATCTTTACCAGATTTGATAGGACAATAAACTTTCACCTCACCAAGTTCTGTCTTGAATACAGTGAGATAGCGATTTCTGATTGTAGCTTGGGAAGCTACACACTTGTAAATTTTTATAAGTTATACTAATATATAGACTAGTTAAGAGTGACAAAGAGGGGCACCTGAGTGGCTCAGTGGGTTAAAGCCTCTGCCTTTGGCTCAGGTCATCATCTCAGAGTCTTGGGATTGAGCCCCACATTGGGCTCTCTGCTTGGTGGGGAGCCTGCTTCCCCTTCTCTCTCTGCCTGCCTCTCTGCCTACCTGTGATCTGTCTCTCTGTCAAATAAATAAATAAAAATCTTCAAAAAAAAAAAAAAAGGGGGCGCCTGGGTGGCTCAGTTGGTTAAGCGACTGCCTTCAGCTCAGGTCATGATCCCGGAGACCCAGGTTCGAGTTCCACATCGGGCTCCCTGCTCAGCAGGAAGCCAGCTTCTCCCTCTCTCACTCCCCCTACTTGTGTTCCCTCTCTGGCTGTGTTTCTCTCTGTCAAATAAATAAAATCTAAAAAAAAAAAAAAAAGAGTTTGACAAAGGAATCTATATTTGTTCCCAGAATATATCATCTATCTAAAATATAGCTCCATTCTTTAACAGTGTGACACTAATGATTTTCCTCAGCAATTCTATATCTGATACAATTCTAGACACAGATTTAAAAAAGTAAAATACTGATCAGTTATTTTGGTTCCATTTCCATAGGATATCATAACAAACTTTGTGGAATCATGCAGGGGAGGAAATATTTTATTTTCTAGTACTTTTTTTTTGTCAAAATGAGAAAAGATAAATCAGTTAATCCAGGTTTTCAAATTGTATTGAATGTAATATAGACTATTGAGTGAATTAAAATACCAACTAAAGAAACAGCATGTGTTGGAGAGAATGTGGAGAAAAAGGAACCCTCATGCACTGTTGATGAGAATGCAACTGGTGCAATCGCTGTGGAAAATAGAATGGAGGTTCCTCAAAAATTAAAAGTAGGATTACTATGTGATCCAGTAATGCCACTACTGGGTATATGAAACCTCTAGAATGCAAAAACACTAATGCAAAGAGAGATATACACCCCTATGTTTATTACAGCATTATTTTCAGTAGCCAAATTATAGAAGCTACTCAAGTGGCCATTGATAGATGAATGGATAAAGAAGATATATACATCTGTAAATAAAATCCATCCATCCTTGAAGGCATAATGCTAGGTAAAAGTGGTCAGAGAAAGGCAAACACCATTTGAGTTCATTCATATTTAGAATTTAAGAAACAAAGAAAAGAAGAGAGAAAGAAAACCTAGACTCTTAACTATAGAAAACAAAGTGATGGTCACCAGAGGGGAGGTGGGTGGGGGAATAGATGAAACAGGTGATGGGGATTAAGAGTACACTTATCACGATGAGCACTGGGTAATGTATGGAATTGTTGAGTCAATATATTGTATACCTGAAACTAATGTGACACTGTATATTAACTATATGGAATTAAAATAAAACAAATTAAAGGCTGAAGATCAATTGCTTTTAAGTTTTTAGACTTCAGAAAAATCCCTTGATAGTTTTCAGCTCATTTTCTTTTTTTTTTTTATTGTTCCTAAATTTTTTTTTCCAGTGTTCCAAGATTCATTCCCCATTCCCCACACCCAGTGCTCCACACTTTAGGTGTCCCCAGTACCCACCACCAGGCACTCCCATCCCTCCACTCCCCTCCCTCCAAGTCCCTCAGTTTGTTTCTGTGTCCAAAGTCTCTGTTGTTTCGTTTCCCTCCCTAGATTACCCTAGTTCCCATTTACTTTCCTTCTCCCACTGTCCTCCAGGTTACCCCTCATGCACCGCAAGTAAGTGAAACCATGCGATACTTGACTTTCTCTTCTTGGCTTATTTCAC